>JALIZH010014720.1:0-48263 GCA_030522465.1 Rhipicephalus appendiculatus
AATAATTCTCGTAGTGTCACGCACTACTTTGACGAACGCAGGACCATTCCTTCTACGTCACCTCCTCCATATTGGTGCGCGCGCCCGTGAGATCGAGGGCAAGCGGCTTTTAGTCTGACATTTCACCTCTTTCCGGGGCTCGTAGCGTTGCAAATCTTGGCAGACGTGATCGTTAGCGCCGAGTGCATGCATTACACTTGCCAGCTCGAAATGCTCCAGCCTGGTAAGGGGCCCTTTAAGGTGTTCACAGACAGAGGATAAATTGACCCTGCGCGATTAGACCCGGCCAATACGAGGCTAAAAGACCCTTTTTTGCCTTTTAGCGGTCTGGCTATTGGCTCCTGGGCTGCCCTTCGCAGACATGCCGAAAAAAAAGAGACCCAGGAGTGTGTTTATTCGACGGCGGACACTTCATTCACCAATGCTGGACAATAAAAGAAGAGACCGCGTTCTGGAATCCGTGCGGGAAAACGGACAATAGCATGGCTAGTTGAACCATTGACGCATTTGTGCCACCATAAACTATAATACTTGTTTGCTTTCCTGTCGTAGACACAGGTCGCACATGTCTTTCTTCGAAAATTTGAGTTTTTGTAAATATTTATTGTGCCTATATTTACGCTTTTGGGGGCCTAAAACTGTGTTTTGCGTGCCTGTTTTTGGCGCCTAAAACGCGATTTTTTAGTGCCTAAAAATCCGGCCTCTAGTCATGACCAAGAACGACGCGGGGGTTCGGGCGCATGGGCGGCTTGAGGGAAGCAGAGGAAGACGAGGACGAGAATTGGGCAGCCGTCCGATTTCATGGCCTATCCCCCGAGGTGGGTTGCGCCAAAACAATAATGAACCAACCAGCCAACCAACCTGCAGCAAGGGTGCTGTCTCTGTCTCTCTCATTCCTTCACAATGGCGCAGCCTACAACGAAAACCGGACCTTGAAGCTGAAGCCTCCTGTCTTCGTGGGTCGTCGGCGTTGCGCATCTCTCCATCGAAGGAACGCTGTTCACGCTTCCTTGGCGATGGAGCCAGCTACTCGAGCGCTGCTGCACCTACCCATCATAGCATCCGTGGACGGCGTCCATGCCTCCTCGGTGATTCCAAGGTGCCACTTGACAGGCACCATACTACCACCGTCCTCTGAGTGTGCGCATGGGCTGCTCTCGCCTGAGAACGTCGCGCACGCCTCCCGTGGCGTGCATCCCGTGCCCACAACTTTTCGAACGTGTGGGCATCCAAGAGACGCTGTTCAGGCTTCCTTGGACGTGCGTGTCGCCGCCGTGAGTACTGCTACCACGGCATACTCCGCGGACGTGAACCATCACCGTTCGGGCGCCTCGTCCGACAGCGCCATGAAGCTGTTGCGTACCATCACGCAGCTCCGAGTCGAGATTAACGCATTGACAGCGTTCATCTCTAAACTAGCTCCTGACATGTTGCCAGCATTGTGCGCCATCAACGCCATGTTGGACTGAACCGCCTCACAAGGCCTTCAGGCGAGCTCCTCCCAGCAACGCAGAGAGTTCCGGCGTACCCTCAGGCAGCTCTCAAACCAACTGGGCTGCTTCGCGTCCGCACTCTCCTGTTTGTCGCCTGCCGTACCACCACCGCCGGCTGCATGTGAACTACCGGAGTTTCATGGCTTCGATAACGACGCCGACGACTGGCTGGCGACCGTGAACGCCCTTGGAGCTCGCGAGGCCTGGACAGAAACGCAGAAATGGTCCATGGCCATTGACCGCCTTCGAAATTGTGCCGCGGCGTGGCATCGATGCGAAGGCGTGAGACAGCAGTCCTGGGCCGACTGGAGCTGCAAGCTCATAGTTGCTTTTGGCCGGATTCCCTACCACCTGTCTGCCACCACCCAGTCCAACCAGACCGCAACCGAGGATGGAACTCGGGAAGGGCTCCTCCTTGAGGCTGCAGCTGTGCGTTGCAGTTCATCGGGTTTATTGGTCAGCTGCCAGCTCCAAATAAAATCGCATGCTACGTGACGCGACCAGGCATAAAAGAGTGTTCCACACTCGCCGTCATGGTTACTGGTGGTGCTGACTGACGCTCCCCATGTTTAATACACATATATACCCCACAAAGTCGACGGGAGGATGGCCGCCATGGTAACTTAGTAGAACATCGGACGCGTTATTCGAAGGTCGCAGGTTCGTACCCTGCCCGTAGCAAGTTGTCCTTTCGTCCACTTTCTTTTCTTCACATTTACATTACATTTAGTACTACTAACATCCCCTATACCTTCCTCAGCATTATTTTCTGTGAGTTCTCATTAATAGTATGTCACAAATTGGCACGCAGTACAAATTTCCAATACAAACTGACCTTCAGTCAGTAAAAAAGACTTAACGAATTTCGTTACTTCGTCTCGTCAATGTCATTTTAGCTGCGGCCAGGCATTGCCGCCTCGCGATACTCTGACCTTTGTTGTAAATCACATTTATGTTACCTAATTTTCATTGTAGGCATTTTTGTTGCGGAAAAATTGGGGCGTGATGGTCATAAAATTTTCATTGAAAAGCTGTATTGTCCAAAAACGAAAGATCCTGTATAATTTTCTGTCCGTATAGGTGGCGCAGTGGTTACGGTGCTCGACTGCTGACCCGAACGTTGCGGGTTCGATCCCGGCCACGACGGCCGCATTTCGACACAGGCGAAATGCTACAGGCCCGTGTGCGCTGCGATGTCCGTGCACGTTAAAGAACACAAGATGGTCGAAATTTCCAGAGCTCTCCACTACGGCGTCTCTCATAATCCTATCGTGGTTTTGGGACGTAAATCCCCAGACATCATTATCATTTTTATTCTAAAATTTTGGCGTCTACCAAACAATCAACAAACTACTAACTTTCACCAGTACGCTTTCCTGTGTGCTCGGTATTCACAGTGGCATTAGAAATCGTGGATCGCGTGGTGCTAGACCATGCGTGATAGAAACCTACGTAAGCAGCGGCAGCGAGGCGTCTTGATAATTATGAAATAATTGGAGCATGACTTTATTACTACTCAACATACTTTAGTTAATTAATGCCGTATGATCATTAACGGCCTACAAATACGGTGATGACACCGAAGACATGATGAACCAAGACACAAGTACGCAAGGGCATGGACGCACTTATGAAAAACGCGTTTGAATATACTTGCAGTGAATTGCACGTGAAATTTCTCCGTTTGCTTATCGTGGCACTTAATACAGTCACAGATTCATTTATAATACATTTGAACAAATGACGCCTTGTTTCGAAGGCCGAACGTTTTCTGTGCACAGCTGTAATGATGCAGACTACTATTCCTGATATTGCGTTGCCGAAGATAAGTAAAGGGATGAGCAATACACAAGGCCAGTGGTTCATTCTAGAGTATTTGAGGTACGGAAACCACGATTTCATTATCAGAGATGTCGTAGAAAAGTTCCTGAAATTTCGACATGTAGTTAATTGACGCGCACCTAAATATAAGCACACGGGCATTTTGCTTCCATGAAAATGCGGCCGCCGCAACCGGTATCAATCCCATCACCTTTGGGTCAGCAGCCGTGCACCATAACGATCACACCACCGCGGCTGGTCTACTTGCTTTTTCTAAATGCTGTAAATATAAGATATTTTTTTTGGTCGACTTAAACCATTCTGCCCAATGTATTTCAGGCACCGGTCGTTGAATGCGAAACTTGTAAATTCAACTGCACATAATAATTTTTGGGTTTTACATGAAAAACCATGGTACGATTATTATGCGCAATGCACTGTGGAGCTTCCGATTAGTTTTGACCACTGCTTGTTTTTTGATGGGCACCTAATATAAGCACACGAGTCTTGCAATTCGTCCCGCCTCACACGGTCCTTTCTAGGAGCCTTAACGGTCATGAATGAAACAGACGCAGTCTGATAGCACGAGCATCATGGCTCACTGCGACTGGCAGCTTCTGGTGCTGTTTTCTCGCAAGTATATGTAACGTAATATCACAGTGTGTTAAAGCTAGTGAAGGAGCAGCACAGACATAAAAAACGGTTCCGCAGAGAAGAGCAATATGATCTACTATATCAAGTAGAGGACTCGCACTTACCGTTCAGCTGCCTCGTATGAAGCCCTCTTATTCCAGTAAAGCCCTGTTCCCATTGACAAATTTCTGGTAAGCGACAATACCTGGAGATGCTGCAGTACGATACCGATTTTCAGCACCGGAAAAAAAAAAAGCATCGAATGTCGAAACGCAGGCAGACTCAGAATGCGGCACTACGGGGGGGGGGGGAGTGAAGAGGGGGGGGGGCTTCCAACATTCAAAGCCTTTCTGCCGGCGACAAAAATCGGTGTACTAATAAACGGCGGCATGAGAACAATACCCGGCCAACGACTACGAATCTTTCGGTTTGAACGAGGCTGAACAGATGAATGAAGGTGATTGGTACGATCCCACTGCCTAGTTTGCGGCTTTTTTTTTGTGCCTTTATTGAATGGTGCAAACAGTGTACAAGTCCGAGCAGGTTGAGGGCAAAGATAAGCAGACGATATATGAACAAGCGTAATACATTTTTATTCAAAAATACACATGCAGATTTGCTTCGTGTATAAAGTCAAGTAATGAGCGGGGGGTGAGGTCCACGAATCCAGCGGTCAAGGTCGGGTGATCGGCCAGGTCTGAGGCCTGTTGCACGGAGGTGACGACGACGGCTTAATTGTAGACCTGTGCAAGTCCACAATAAGTGTGTGGCAGTTACATCGCGGATTGGGCCGTCGCAAAATGGGCATGATGTATTGTACGGGCCGCGGTACTTTTGTGCCCAAAGGGTGGTCACGGATGGGGTAAGCGCAACGAAGCCTCCATCACGAAGTCGCCGCAACGTAACCTCCTCAAAGTAATGCGAACGGCAATAAATAATTATTCAAAACGATGAGAGTGTGAGAATTGTGAATACAATAAATATAGCCAAGGCTTAATTGCTAGGTCGAGGTTCCGAAGTAACTTGTAAACGTAAAACAGGCATTCAGGCTAACATAGCTTACGCCGTCAGGGCATGTCTTTCGAAAGCGGTAGCTGGTCCACGCTACCAGGGCGTCAAGGTAGAAAGAGGAGGCCACTGTTCACATGTACGTGACAACACTGGTGCAGTGATGAGATATCTCAATGACAAGGTGTTTGAGAAACAAAGCTGGAGTTTCTTTACATCAATACATCGTTCACTGAACAGCAAGCTGGAGAGCGAGAGAGACAGAATGATTATTGAAAAGGTGGGCAGGTTAACTATTCTACGCCCAGTATGCTACCATTGAAAAAGGAATAAGAGAGTAAAATAGAGAGGGAGCAAGAGCTGCACATTTCACAGCAAACACACAGTGCTGAGTTTCACAGGCAGTCGCCTAATGCATTTTCCTTCAAGCACTGCATGAGGGCTCGCGTGGCCTTCTGGGCTGATGTGCTGAGAAATCAGCCTCATAAGATCTTTCCTTCAGTAAAGGGCCTTTCATCAAGTCACCTCAAGGCACACTAGAGAGCCCGGTGATCTTGTCAAGATTGGAAACAGCTGTACAAAAGATGATCAATAGTTTCTATACAGTTGCAGTTATCGGACACGTATGAATCTGCCATACCAACGCAATAGCGGACTAAGTTGGCAAACACTACGCCGACCCACAACCGACACAGCATTCTTGCGTGACGTTGAGAAATCTTGCGTGGTAGTTGTATCTGGAGTAGCGATTGAAGATTCTGTGGGCGACGATTGGCGTTAGGCGGAGAATTCAAGGGCGTAAGCGTGGCATTATGCGTGATTTCACGAAGTTTTCTTGCAGCATCTAATCTTGACAAAAGCATGAAGAGTGTGGGCGCTCTATCGTGGGCACATCGGGCAATGTGGTGGGCCACCAATGTGGAAAGATCAAACAAAGTAAGAGCCTAATTACAATTTAAGTATGCTGTCTGCTGTCAGTATACTGTTTGATGCAAGCCACTCCAAGTGTGCTTCTCTCATTTGCATACTAATAATGGCATAACATGTCATTCGCCAATCCCCTTCTGGTGAGAAAATTCAACTTTTCGAAAAAGTATAAAACGCCATCGCCTAGAACAGGTTCGTCACAAATTTTCATATCAATATAATGCAAATTCCTAACTATGTGAATAGTTAAATGCAACATTTTCTCCCTGTTGTTTATAAGACGCCGCTTTGTACGTCGCTTTTGCCCAAATTTAAATCACGCGCAAAACTTTGCAGTGTTATCTGCATCTATTGGTACGTTTTCATCATGAACGACGCTCTTATTTTTCCTACGGCTCTCCCATGCTATAACTGCAAACCATGCGACGACTGCAACCACACTGAGAAAACCACAGATCAAAAATATCCAGTCGTAGGCACCTGCGTTGTCCCTGAAGTGATCTGCAAAAGCAAGAAGAAAAAAAAAACACTGTAATGTTGGCATTTCCTTAACTTCCTAAGTGCGATGACATAAAAAAAAGTTGGGGTTGCAGAGCTCCACGAGGTAATAAAACAGCCAATTTTCAAGTCTGTGACACTAATGTGCGTATGACCAGGGCTGCAATAGTCTATAGTTGGGGGGCATATACTAAGCAGTCGGGGCTTTACTGGGAGCTTCCCTCGCCTCTTGAATGTGCGAAAATTAGAATTATGTGTTTACCGAAGTTAAAATATGTCACAGTATAACAGAATGAGTTTCTTTTGCATGGTACAAGTACAGAGTACAGATGTTGGCGGTTAGACTTTGGACCTGTTGCTTTAAATTCCAAAAATATCTCCCCATGCATTATGTGTGAACACGCGGCACATGAAAACACTTGTTTCTACTCCACCACGGTTTATTTTGTATACTTACTGAAGCCTATTTACTCAGTCTAAACGAAAAAAGAAATTCATTGACTGCAGAAGTGTAAGTCTCTGGGTCAGTTGATATAAACGGCACCCTTATTGGCCCGTTCGATGTGCTTCACTGAAACTACATGCACTTCGTGTAAATTAACCCATTGCTGAGCTAATGCTTTCAAATTTCTAAAAAAAATATTACCTTTGCTGTTTCGCTGTCTTTTACGGGTAGTTTTAACCGGCTGAGTAAAGAATAACGGCCCTGGCATGAGATACTCAACTCGTCAAACCATCATATCGTAGCGCAGCATGGAGCAAAGTCCGCGCAGGCGGGGAATGGGGAAAGAGGCAAATTAGGACTGTCAAACTAACTTTTGCAAGCACCTTTTCCTACAGCAATATTGACTGCTTTTACTTTCACGTATAACAGACTCAGCTGTGATAAAAGAGAAGCCGCGATCCCTAGTAGGGAAAGATTTAATCAATGTATTACATAATCTATGTTGGGTAGCTCTATACTGATTGATAATGCACTAGTCGCACAGAGGGTGCTCTTTCGAGCGCAAAGAAACACACAGAGAAACACGGCGCACAGAAAGAGTTTGGTTCAGTATTTAACACCTGCGACACTGCCTGCCTTTTTCCTCGCAGCGCCTGTGACCTTGCTGTGGCACATGTTTATGTCGTAGAAAGCGCCTTTTTGTAACAAATTTGTCGTAATATCTAGCTTCAACTTTCGATAAAATGATAAGAGCTTTCCTTGCCAACAATAATTTTGTAGGTACACGGCTTCAATAAAGCCTGGAATGCTGCTAATTTTGCATGGCTAGAAGTAAGTAAAGTGCAGCTTCATATAAGCTTTATGCCACGATGCAGCGGAATGGACTACGTCTTAAGTTGGCGGACAGAACTTCGAATTAAGGTAGTGAGATGCAATTCCCGCTACCCAAATTGAAAGGTTGTTGCCAACGGCTAAATGGCTTGACTAAGGATTTTCATGGTGGAATTTAAAAATAAAAGCCATACTTATCAACGATGGCCTCACAAATGATTGAAGCCCGGCAGATGCGACGACGATGCCAAAGGCGACTGACATCTTCTCATGTCCGAAGTAAGCCTCCAGGGTCACCGGGAAAAGAACCATGGCAGTGCCCGTGATGAAGTTGATTCCGATGGCCATGGCGAAGATCAGTCCGTGAGTGCGTAAGAAAGGAAGCAGTAGGAACGCCACCGCCTCAGCCGCCAACGTGATCGTAAGGGCCACGCTGTTCGTAAACAGCCCTTGGTCGACGGCGAACGGCAGCGTGAATCTCCCAAGTCCCTCAGAGAAGGCACCCGCTGACAACACAGAGACGGCAGTCGATACCGCCCACTCCTCTATCGCAGGCGAAGTCGACGAACAGCGACATGTAGCAATCGTACGACATGCAGTAAGCATTGAAGCTGTACATTATGAGATAAAACATTGGACTTTTGAGTACATTGAATGCGTGGCGTAGCTTCTTCTTTTCGACGCCCATGGCTGTCGGAGTAAACTGGCTGACGATTTGATTATCAGCTGCAGCAGTTTTCCGCCAATTGGGGGGTGCGGGTGAAAAGGCTAAATGCGAGTCCGTTCAAGCAAATGGCGCCGAACATAAGGAGAGCTCCACGCAAACCATAGGTTGCAGTGAGATGCTCCAAAAGCTTTGGAAACACGAACAGGCCCACGGTGACGCCAGCGTAGTTGAGGCCCATTGCAAGCCCCTTGTTCTTGACGAAGTGCTCGCTGATAACTGTAGGAGCCACGATGAACACCATGCCAGTTCCAATGGCTGCAATCATTAATATTTTTAACAAGCTCATAAGTAGACACAATATAAACAATGAAATTGGGAAGTAATCTCTTAACAATATGCACGTGGAGTCAGGTTGCGGTCAGTGTTTTACTCTCAGCCAACAAGAAGCAAAAGCACGAAAACATGCCGAGATGGCTCATTAAAGCACAGGCCTCACTAGGTGATGGCGTCTGCAATATAATACTCTAAGTTTATGATTTCTATTGCCTGCAACTCAATAGTTATTGTACCACTAATTTTTGGAGATATTATTTTCGTCTTAATGCACATGGTGAGGGAACAGGTTGAGATATGTCTCGCTTCGCTTCCCGAAATAATTGCCCATTAATAGCCAATAATATAGTTTTCTGTGCTGAAGAAAGTATTAAATACGTTGAGAGTATTTTATGATCAAATTTTGCACTTCGTAACGTGCCTTCTGCCCTCGATATAATCATTATAAAAATACACTATAAAAACCATGTAATCAGCCTAACGCAAAAACACAAATGTAATAACTAATAAGTAACGTTTCCATTTTCCATAGGCTGTTGTTTTTCCATTGTTCTCGCAATATTAAAATGAAACTACCAATGAATTTGGTGATATTGTTTATGTATAGATGCACAGCATCTGCCTTGGCCCTAGTATTACTCCACATCAAGAAATATTTACCACTGGCAATGTTAAGTCAAGAACCAGAAAAAACTTTGGGTCATAATCGGGGTGTTGAAGTCTTTCGCTATGTTGGAACTTATTCGGTTTTTTACGGTTACCGAATAATGAAAGTCAGAATTCAGGAAACGCAAATGTGACTGAATGACTGACTGACTTTTTCAGGGCTTTTGTATTTCACTAAATTTTACATATAACTACCACAAGAAGAGTCCATCAACAGTCTATGAACACAGACCATGAAAGCCTACGCGTCTGTACCTGGAATAGGGTTTCAGGTTAGGCGGTTATGTCTGATGAATATAATTAGGCGAAAGCGTTAGATTGCTCATGAAACGCAAGATTTGTCCATCCGCTTGCTGCGTCGGCTGCGCCTCGTGTCCCGTGGAGTCGTGTACGATTGACGCCAAAAATTATCACGAAAGAACGTTACCACTGACGTCACGAGGACGTCAAAAATAACCAAAATTTGTTACGTCATTATGATATCACAGCGACGTCACGTAACATAACGTCACATGGTGACGCCATCGCATTACATCGTAGCTTGGTGAAAGGTTGTCCCATCACGCAGGCAATTCAAAATCAGGTGAGGTGCTTCCAATCTTAGAGGCAGCGCAAAACCACGTTAGGTGCCGAAAGCTATCGAAGGGTGGCAGGGCAGCACCAATACATCGGATGAGAGGAAAAAGAAAATGGTTTTCACCTTCGAGTCGTCTTAACTGAATGCATAAGGGACCCTGTGAGTTTTTACGCCTAGATCCAGGAAGCGGCTTCTGCTTTACGTTGCGTGCCACTGTAAGCGGACCAAGAGGGGTACAGCTGCGCTGTCCCTCAAGAATTCCTCAGAAGAAGGTTGTTACTTCCGAATGTAATCGAGCTTCCAGAGGAAGCTAAGCATATTAGTCCCTTATGGTTTTCCAAGACACTTGAGTACAGCTGTAGCGGAAACATTATTCAGTAACAGAGGGGAGCTTTACGTAAGGCAAAGTAATGCTGAAACTCCGAGAACAAGAAAGTGGAAGTGATACTATAACCTCAGAGCTCTTTAGAAAACCTAAACAAAGTCGGAGGAATATGTAATACTCGAGTGGTCTAATGAGCTTCTAGAAAACAGGCTAGCTTGTCCAAGTACACCAGCCAAAAGTGCCAGAGGATGAATTTATGTGGAGCCATTAAATTTGTATATTGTGTGACACGGGTAGCTTGATGTTGTGTTCTTTATCTTGTGGAAACACTTGCATCGGCTAAACAAGCTAATGTATTCATCTTCCCCTTCGAAGGACCGCTCCTATTTTTGCACTTTTGATGACGCATGGCTGCCGCTGTATGTTAGACAGTGCGGGTGCACCCTAATGTTCGATAACGCCAGGATCTTTGGCCGCGGAAAGAGCACAGAAGGAAGGACAGTTTTGGAAGCCTTGAACATCGTTACGCAAGGAAACACGAGCGCAAATAACTCCTATACGAGCCTTAATGACAAGGAAAGATGGTTGCATACGGGTTCTCCGGGTGATTACATGTTTTGCGCCACGTATTCGTGTGCTCATTGTAATGATATCCGTACACGCATGGGGTGAATGCAGGAGGTATTTAAGGGATTGCTACCTGCAATGAGGTTGCATTGTTAGTATAGCTCAGTATTTCGCCTTCTTTATTTGTATTCGTTGAGCAGGTTTTTGTACTCCGAAACAGAGAGAGGTGAAATAGCGGCTGCTGGCGCTTATGACTGTCACGCAGTAGCTTGATTGGTCGCTTGGTGACGCTATTAGTGCGCGTGAGAGAAGCTTAAGGTTCATTGGCATTGTCTCGTAGATGATATAGATGAACATAAGTTGGCAGCAGTATGGAACATTATTAGCCTTCTCACCACGTGAAGCTTTAACATGGGTTTTTGGATATTATAACCCCATCCAGAAACAACCGCCATAGCAGGGCATGAAAGCCGCTCCCACGCGCTTATCCGATACAACGACATACGTCGGTTCTGTCTAAATGCTCACAACAGTAGTAAGTTTGTAATAATCATTGCTTTTAAACGATGTGCTTTATAAGTGCCAAGTTTTGTCAACTTTTCAGACGGCTCAACACAGCTTTAGGACCAACGGAACATGACGTACAGTCGCGCTCAATATGACTTGCAACACGGGAGCGCGTGGCCTCACGAGTTGAAAGATTGCGCATGGCTTCCACTAGCCCTTATTTTCATTACTAAACGCGTTTCTCTCCCTTGGGTATGATTCCAAATAAGGAAATAATATTTAGTTCTTCAAATAACAAGTTGAAGCCATGCGCAACCTTTGAACCCGTGAGACCACGCGCTCCTGTGTTGTAAGTCATATTGAGCGCACCTGTACATGTTCTTTTGACATAAAAACAGTAAGTGTTTGTATGGTTCAAGGACGCGTAATAACTAGGACAACCTATGATAAAACATACTCGTGAAGCTTAAGTGCTGCTTTCTTAAACTCACTTGTTGTTTGTAAGGTCACCGACACCTGCCAGTTTTTTTTTCTTTGTTGTGACTACGTTTGCAAGTTGTTTCAATGGTGCAGTTCTCGACTTCTTCCATACGATCAAGGAGATTGTGTCAGTCATGTTAAGTGAAGGTCGATCGGAGAAGCTTTAGCCGCCAGTCGACCTAATTGTAATCACGAACTATACACTTCATATGTGGTAATGCCAACGTCAGTGAATGGCCAACCAATGCCAACGTCAGTGAATGGGTAAGATAGACGTGATACTAAAGCTACAAGTGGTATGCGTTATATTTGATACACCATTTTTGTCATGAAAAGCTGAATTCTTAACACCAGTTGTTTGCTTAACTGTGCATGAGCACGATGTTTAGCAAGAGAACCGTTGTGTTGGGTCAAATTTGAATAGCTTCAACAGTTTCATACCGTGCATAAACCTTTCGTTTTGGTAATATTGCATACATGAGCGCCTTACCATATATTACACCTAGCGTAAATGTCATGAACTCAATAGATGTGGCGAAGAAACACAGCATTAAACCAATGCTTGAAGTTGCAGCTCCCGCAATGATCACTGGACGAGCGTAGAAAGTGTGCGCCAATGGTCCCGTAATGAAACCTGCATGTAAACAATGTCGTTAGCGCCATACGATCTGATCTCTCATCGTCATTATATGTCACGTTCTGCTTGCTCATGCACGTCTGCTAAGAAGCGTCAGTACGTTAGCAAAGTACATCTCCTTTTTGATGTCACAAGGAGTACAAGCCACCAGCTCGTACTATATGGTGAATCCTTGGTTGTCAGTTTATGAAACAAGCAAAAACACTGAGCATTTGCCAGTTGTTCTGCACTCACACTTGGCGAAATTGCAACTGGAATAAACCCACCTATTGAGTCAACGGAAACCAGAAAACACAAGCGCCACACTATAGGAGTTTATGCACAACCTAATAACTATTCGACAAAGCGCAAACAGTGGTATGTACAAGAGTGCAATGTGCAATATACAACCTTTGTCTGTAAAGTTCCGAGGCTGAGTCCATTAAAAAGATGCGTTTAACACTGAAATCATTTGTGCAGCACCCCCTAACAATAGTCTCACTTGCAGTCTATACACAGTTTCAGCGTTTCTTCACGTCTTGAAAACAGTTGGAAAACGCTTCTTTAGGCAGGGCTGTCAGCTCCTTTGCCGTGGCATCTTGAATGGCCTCTACGCTCCCCATCCAGTGAGCGACCTTTTAGGGCTCTCTTCTCACGAGGAAACAGGAAAAAATCACATGGTGAGAGGTCAGGCGAGTATGGCGGATGTGGAAGTACAGTAATGCTGTGCTTGGCGAGCAATTTTGTCACACTGAGAGCAATGTACGGCCTTGCGTTATCGTACAAAAGGCTCCATTGTCCAAATGCCCACAAATCAGTGCGGCGACGTTGCAGTGCATCACGCATGTGTTGGAGCAGGCGGATATAAAACTCATGATTCACCGTCAGCCCTAGTGGGACGAACTCGTGGTGTATGACACCCATGGCATCGAAAAAAACTATAAGCATCGTCTTTATTTGGTCTTCTGTCGCCGCACCTTTCTCGACGCCGGAGAGCTTGTGGACCGCAATTCAGCGCTCTGCCTGTTTGTTTGAGGATCGTATTGAAACCACCATGTTTCTTCTTCAGCAATGATGCTGTCGACGAATGCAGCATCCTTCTCTGCCTCGGGGAGCAAATCAGCGCTCACTGATGCCCTCGTGTCCTTCAGGTCCTGTGTGAGGGAATGCGGCACAAGTCCGTCATTCAGCTTTCGTATCCCCAAGTTCTCAAGCGAAATTTCGTGGCATGTTGTCTTACTAATGTCGAGAGCATTCGATAGCATGCGGACTATAATGGTGCGGCCTTGCTGTGCGATCTCGCTGATCTTAGCCACGTTGTTATTATTCCGCGAGGTTGCAGGGCGCCCATGCCTTGTGTCCTCGTCCATCGACGTTCTCCCCCGAAACGAACCTCTTGTGCCACACCAAAGGTCGCGCCCGCGATAATGTCTCGTTGCCGTAAGCGTCACGAAGGAACTCATACGTCTGTGTGGCTATCTTGCCAAGCTTCGCACATAATTTTACGTTTACAGGCTGTTCGCGGTGGACGTCCATCTCTCCACATTCACTCACAGCAGAATGCGCAGACGGCTAGTGAGAACGTATTGTCCTACATGTAGTGCCATCTAGCGACTGCCATAGCAATTAACATAAATAGATCAGATTGGCCCGAAAAAGATGGCGCTACAAATAGGCTACGCACCAAGATTTCTAGAGAACAAAACAAATCAGCCTTAAAACATTGCTGACAAAGGTTGTACATGGGAAATAACAGAAAAAATGCACAAGAATAGTTTATAATTAAGAACGGGAAAATAGACAACCACCCGTTTGTAGCACGAAGCCACTAGGAAGTCCGTACGGATTTCTCAGAAAGAAAAGCTTCTTAGTTGCCGAAAAATTCGTCGTGGTCTGGGGTTCGAACCCGGGGCCAACGCATTTCCGGGGCGGTCGCTCTACCAATTGAGCTAACCAGGAAGTGCGAGGGCGAATTAATCGACAACTCGAAGCACATAGACACAAGTAATGCAAATGAGTTCTGCGGAATCCCGCAAGGTGGTGTAAGGGCTAAGGAAGGGAAACTAGACAACCACCTGTTTGTAGCACGAAGCCGCGAGGCAATCCATACGGATTTCTGAGAAAGAAAAGCTTCTTTGTTACCGAAAAATTCGTATTTGCCGAAAAATTCCCTGGTCTCCCGTCCACGGCTTTCTTTTTCTCTCGATGTCAATGGAAATGGCGAACACTTTGATCTTAGCGAAAAGGCCGAGAAGCGAAAATCATTAGCGATTATAACACTAAATCTACTTCGAATTATATGGACATTTTAGGCATACTATTGCCCTTGGCATCGCAGTCGCAATGAGGTTTCCTATAAGTCTTATGTTACAGTAACCTGATCTCGCGCGTCGTATACTCGACGTGCATGGTGACCATTTTAAGCCCGCTTAGGGCGCTTTGTACAATTACATTTGCAGTGCACGCACTACGGGTATATTAGGAAATGTGAGCACCTCCGGAGCTGTACCGTCGTTAGTGTCATAGCTGAAGACGGCGATGGTGACAATAAAAGCTTGCGAGGGCAGCCACTTACCGCTGCTCAAAAGGATAGGAAATGCGTAGGCCGTTTTTCGCTGCGCGAGAGCCCATCGCGGGTCCGGAGGCGCGCTGTTTCGCTCGGCAGGAGATGCGCACTTCAACCTACGGGGAACGCTCGCGCGCAGTATACCTCATCAAGAATCAGCAGAAGGCTCACACCTTTGTGCGATTTGTGTACTGCTATGTTTGCGTTCAAGCGATAGACCGCATGAAGTTCATTTCGCCCGCTGCAGCGGCTTCTTAAGTTACGCTAGGTCGGATAATAGAATATTTAGCGGCTGCGGAGGTCTAGGAATACTCGCTGCCTAGCATAGGCCGTCTGCGCGATTTTATACTCGATCGGACCACCGGACGTCTCTTTGCGGGCACCTACCACCACTGCCGCCTGCCAACACACAGAGGCGATGAAAGCGGCAGCGGGTGTCGCATGGCCGTCACCCCCAACACTGCGCACAGATATAGAGCCGGCGCAAGATTCAACTGATGATCTGCGCGATGAAGACCTACATGTCATCACTAGAGGCCGGATTTTCAGGCACTAAAAATTGCGTTTTAGGCGCCAAAAAACAGGCAGGCAAAGCACAGTTTTAGGCCCCCAAAGTCGTAAATATAGGCGCAATAAATATTTGAGAAAAATTCAAATTTTCGAAAAAAGACGTGTGCGACCTGTGTCTACGACAGGAAAGAAAACAAATGTTATAGTTTATGATGGCACAAAGGCGTCAATGGTTTAACATAGCCATGCTATTGTCCGTTTTCACACACGGTTTCCAGAACACAGTATCTTTTTTTTATTGTCCAGCATTGGTGAGTTAAGTGTCCGCCGTCGAATAAACATGCTTCTGGGTCTCTTTCTTTCCGGCATCGCTGAGAAGGGGTAGCCCAGGAGCCAATAGCCACACCACTAAAAGGCAAGAAGGGCCTTTTAGCCTCGTATTGCCCGGGTTTAATCGCGTAGGGTCAATTTACCTTCTGTCTGTGAACACCTTAAAGGGCCCCTTACCAGGTTTGAGCATTCCGGAGCTGGCAAGTGTAATGCATGCACTGGGCACTAGCGATCACGTTCTGCCAAGATTTGCAACGCTACGCGCCCACAAAAGAGGTGAAATGTCAGACTAAACGCCTCTTGCCCTTGATCTCACGGGCGCGCGCGCCAATATGGAGGAGGTGACGTACAACAAGGAATGGTCCTCCGTACGTCAGAGCAGCACATCAAACTGCGAAAATTATTCGAGGCGACATGTGTAATTTGTGCAATCTGTTGCTTGAATAGAAGAATGAAAGTTGCAGAAATATTAAATCATACAAATGGAGTCTGTGTGCCTTTTTTTTAATTTTTTTACTTCGAATTGAGCGTGATGCGAGACTAAGCTGCCTCCATTTCGTTTGCGTACGTGTTCTCGCCGTTGCCGCGTCGTGCCGGCGCCAGCCCTGACAAAGCTTGGCGTGTTTTTGATGCATCGTCCCTTACAGCAGTTCCAGCAATGCGACGCGCTGTGTCGTGGTAAGGATACATCATCCATGCCAGCCTCTTCAAGCGCACAGAGGGATTCATCCCACAGAAACAGGCAGTACACTAGATAGAACGCCAAAACGATACAAGACCGCTTGTGTGCACGACCTGGCGGGCATGTCATGCGCACACAGTGTAACTTGAGTGCGCATGACGTGTTGATGCGTCTGCGTCGTGTGATCTTCTGGCTCCGAGTTGCTCCGATACCTAAGAGGGCAGGAAAGAAATTTGCTTGCGAGTGGCAAAGGTTTCAAGCTCACCTACCAGCATCATGCTTTCGCGGCTCGTAATGAACCAATTAAAAATATATTGCGGTACAAAGCCTTGATTGCGCACGCAACAATTTCCAGTGTCTAACTAAATTTTCTTATGTGACCTGGTGAAGCGCTCTTTAACAAATAACTTACAAGCAAAACGAAAGCCAAGTGCACATCTGATTTTCTTTTCACCTGAACTCAACATTCCCCTGACGGCACTCCATGCATGGTTTCGCATTCATTCTCCATCTTCCTGCTGCTGCACAGAGGCACCTCCTGTTTCCTCCCGCCCCCTCCCCCCCCCCCCCCCCCCCATTACACCTAGGTCTTCAAGGTGTTTCAATACCTTGGGAACACTTGACTGGAAAACCGGCTGTAAAAGCACCCCGCCATGTCCTCGGAAGCCACGGACGCCACTCTCCTCTTTTCTCCTCTCCTCTTGCCACCTTTATTTTCCTCTCCTCATTGCACTGTATACGCTGGGACGTGCTCTCATTTAGGTTTGCAGAAATAGCGCCTTTTCCTCTCCTCCTCCTCCCCTGCTCCAACCGCTCGCGCCATGTCAGTGCGGTGGGGTAAAGTGGCCGGCGCGTCCCATTTCACTGCTGCTAGCGGTTGCTTAACGGAAGTTTGTTGAACTAGGGAAGATAGTTTGTGGCACCCCCATGGAGGTTCCGAAACGTCAATTTCGCCTGGTAACACGAAACTGTGTACTCGAAAGCGAAATTTGAGTTTAAATAGTGCTCATATGGGCGCCGTTTTTGAAAATAGGCATTTAGAGGCACTTATGTACAGATAGGCACGAACCCCAAAAATAGGCATTTCTAGGCACTATAAAACACTACAAAAGCCCCTCCTTAACCCTTAATTCGGGCTCATGTATCAAAGTGGCAACGATAGGAACGCAAGGAATAAAATAGGCATTCGCCCAAAATCCGGTCTCTAGTCATCACTGTGCTGAGGTCATTGATAAGCACAGTACGCGCACTCCTCATCGGAATGACAACCCGACTATTTCGAAGCGCACTTCAAGTTCTGGATAAATAAATAAATAAATAAATAAATAAATAAATAAATAAATAAATAAATAAATAAATAATTGAGAGGACACTGAAGGAATGACGATGGATATGAACTGAGCCTTAGTATTGGACAGAATAGAGAATAGATTGTTTTAGGCGCGCCTTGAATTCGACAATTTTGAACGTTCAGCGTTAGAATAGTGTTTCAGAAAGTGATCCGTGAGAAAAGTAGGTTCTGTTTACAGCAATGTGTATTTACTTTCGTTTAAATAGACTTCCACTTATCCTCAAACTCGTAATGTTCGTGTTAGGGTACTAACAGCAAAAACGAATGTGTTGCTCTCACCTGTAAGTTGAGCCAGAGCACCTATAAGCACCTACAGGCCATGAGGCTTCAGTCCTGCTGACCTGAAAGGTGTCTAGTATAGCGACGAATAAGAATCCCATAGAGAGCGCCACGCAGCCATTACGAAGAAACAGGGAAGAGCGCAGGCACCTGCGTGGAGCAACAAAAAAAAGAACAGATTTCGGAGACGCTCGCTGGCATCTGCTTCCCTAACGCCCTACTAGAATTATTATTGCGATAGCAATTATATGGACACTCTCGACTGGTTTTCACCGTCGGCTTCGGCGTCGCCGTTGCCGTCGCCTTCATGTCCCGTATATGTATATGTATCTATATATTTATAAAAGCCACAAAGAAAAATAATTCAGAAAAATGTTTCCGACGCGCGACCTCTCGCTCTGCAGCGCGCAGCGCTAACCGCTGAGCCACGAAAGCGCACGTCCTTCAGCCTTCAAACGGTTGAGCCAGAGCACCTATAAGCACTACAGTCCATGAGGCGTGTTTTCAGCGTGTTTTCAGCATTACCAGCGAGATTGCGCAAAGGGCGCGCTCCGCGGGGCTTTAGCTCGGCGCCCTCGCGACGCGCGCTCTCAGGCGCTCCCCCTCCGGCACGTAACTTTGCCCCGTGGGGGTAGACGCCCGTGCGCGCGCGCGTTATCTCACAGTCGGAGAGAATAGTAGGTCTTGGACTTTCGCCGGAACGATTGCGTTGTAGTTACCGAGCGTACGATGGTCACTTCGCTCGCTGCAGTACCCCCGTTTGCGAAAAGAGCACGCTTTTCAAACACAGCGAAGTAACAATATGACACTTGTTAGTTCGCGCTCGTCTGTACCTGTGAATACGTTGCGCGCGTCGTTTTTTTTTTTTAGCAGCGCGTTAAGTGTCGAGCTCTGAACGTGGTTAGTTCGCTCTCATCCTGTGGGTGTTGTTTTCGTGCGTCATATGTGCGTGAGCAGCACGCTGCACGTTTCGACCTGCTTGTCATTCGTCGCTTGGCATTCCAATTTGTTGCTATCGCATTCATTGCTTCGCCTTGTGGCGAAACTGTGACTTTTACTGTCGAAGGATGGCACAACTAAACTAATCACTTGTCATTAACAAGACCCGTGAAGGCGAATCCAGGATCCAATCTATTCTGATGCCGAGCGTCTTTCCAGGCTACAGCGGTGCTATTCGGGCTGTGATGGCATGACCATTTTGGGTGCCCTGGTAGCGCTACCGATATTTTTGGAAACCTACGCCGGCAGCGCCGACCTTATTACGGCACATAACATTATCACTGTTTTTTTTACGTAACGCGTATTTTAACCGCTAATCAACAAACGACAAGCGCACATCTGTCCTGCTTGATAAAGGACCGAACTGCGTATAGTAAAGAACCAAACCTGTTCTCATTGTTCATTTGTTGGATACGTTATTCAAACGATTTCTGGTTTCTGTCGTCTTCTGCGAGCGCATACGAAATTCCTTTTTGACGCTGGCGCCTCTAACATGAAAGATGTAGCTTCTCAGGTTTCCAGTGTATTTCAATTTGGTCCACCATATCAGCGCTGCCATTCCTATTATACAAGCATTCGCAAAAAAAAAAGATAAATAATATCTGGCGCTCCGCATGCTAGGCAGACATTTAGGGTGTTTGCAGAGCTTGTCGTGCGCAAATATCTCCGTGTTAATGTTCTTGCCCCATGTATCTATAGCTACTCAAGCCCCATAGAATATCTAAGCAATGGTGACGCGCGCGGGCATCATGTATAAGGATAAAAGAGATACCGAGCAGAGGAACCATTCTGGCTGGTAGAAGCAAAGACACGTATGTGAAAGTTGTATACTAGCGGTAATTTTACTCGTAGCTGAAGAAAATTTTATTCAGTTACATTCCAATCGAACAAAAGTTCATATCACTTACCTTGTTTGCAAACATTTTGAATTGTCCAACTGCAATGCAGTAGAAATAAACAAGTACGCGTGTCCTTTTTTTTTCCTTTTTGAACGAACGCGACGGATTTCACTTTCACAGTCTATCCTACGCAAATGCACTGCAAGCAAAACATGATAAATTATTTGCTACAAGTAGCCGCAGGTAAGTTATGTACACAAGGCATCCCGTCACTCATGCTGACGAGACAGTTAGGCCCATGCCAAGAAAAGCTGCGCGACAGTGCTGGCTGAGACGTGAAGTGTTTCTTGACGTCGCCAAAATGTTGTCCGCCTATTAATTTAGGCGAGGTTACCATGTTGAAGAATGCGAATTCGTTCTACGTAAATGCTTGTGTAAGAGTAATCACTTGAGGTTGGCGTTTCTCGAATCTGGAAAACCGTGACAGTCACGCTGATGTGCCGGATTTCTGATTTCTACCTGTGTCCATTTGTACTAATATTTTCGGCCGTTCGATTCTAATCAACGCGCAATAATAGCCTCTGTTATGTCAACAATGCCTTCTTCCAGAACTTCGATGTGCCACCATGACAAGCTCTTACATCCACCACTAGCCATATACGTAGTTTTCTTATTCTGTAGGCACTGTCTTTCGTAACTTCCTGGTGTAATCACTGAGTAAAGCACGTGCTCTCTGTTATATAGATTTTGAAGAGACACGGAGTAGCCAGTTGGTCGGAGAACTGCCTGACTTTTACATCCATTTCTTCCTCCTCCTCCTATCGGAGAGGTTGTTGCTTGTAATGTGGACCATAAAGCTTACCGGCCACGAGCCAACTGTGGACGCTGTCGGCGCCGTGCTTTGGTAGTCGAGGGCAACAACTCCAGGAATACCACGTCACGCGACCAGGCATGGTATCCTTTGCTGAGTGAAAGCTGTAATAAATTAAGTAGAGAGCGCCAATGTTTCAAGTATGCCAGTAACTCTGTAGACAGCATATATAAACAGAAATAATTAGTGCAGACTTCAGAACCCTTGAGTTATTCAGTTTCACTGGTAGTATTTCATACTCACTGTGTTGAACTGTGTCTTGTTTTCCTTTTTTTTTTTCACTTTTCGCTCAAAATCCATGTTATAACGTCCGGTGCCGCCCTCGTAATTGTGACGACACTGGAACTACGGTTCTTTGCGTCATCAGCTCAAAACTTATTAATTATTCTTATATTACATCTTTGTCCAACCTTCGTCCCTTGAGTGATAACCTTTGTCTCTTGAATTCTTGTATCCTTGTTCAATGTGGGTTTATTTTCTTTTAAAGGGACCCTGCAATGCTTTTCGAGCATAGCAACAAAACTCAACCTATCTGTGACGGAGGCTCCTACAAATATATAAGCTAAATATTATAGCACTATATGCGGATATGACTTCACAATTACGGTTCAAAGGCACTCTCTTTCGGCACTCCTCAAGCACTCCTCTTTCGGCAAATTGCATCATAGACTGCCCTTATTATGTCACTGATACAGAAACACGGTCGTTGGCTAACTTTAGTATTAGTGCGCTACATAGTTTCGATGGCCACCACAGGTGGCGTGGGCTCACACCGAGCCGTACAGTGCTATAATTAAACACTTATAGAATTCTACTAGCGCACTCGTGATCATGCCTAAAGTGACCAACGCGTTGAAGGAAAAAAAGAAGTGCTCAAAGTAATGACGCACGCTTACGTAGCTTCTTGCTTCTTTGCCTTTCCCTACCTCTCCTGTGCAGCTTTTAGCGCGCTGGTTTGGAGGAAGAGAGGGAGAGAAAGGGAACATTGACTCTGTCTGGACATTATAGACTTTTAGACGCTGCGCTGTGCTCCCTATTGAGCTGCAGAAATTAGGCGTCTCTTTCTTCTTCTTCTAACCACCACCACCATTATGGACTTTAAATAAAAACTTGTGGCAGGCATACATTGTGAAATAAACTACAACAGGAGGGTAATTCGACGCATAGGCGTGCGCACGAGAAGGGGGGCAGGGGGCGCCCCCCTGGACACCTAAGAGGGGGGGGTTGCAAAGTCTGCCCCATACTTTGATTTAATAGGGAGGTGGGGAGGGCGGCGCTGCGAAGAAGTGGGGGGGGGGCAGCGCCCGCTGAAAGGGAGCTCTGCGCTCACCTACGCTTCGATGATTGCTTGGGAAGTGTAAGGGCCACCGCAAAGCTAATGCTCATCGCATGTAATAATTTTAGCGGCGGCGTGACATGTGCCGGTAGTCAAAGTGGCAAAATATGGTCGCCGACCAGGACCGCTCACGACGATATTGCCGTAAAAAAAACAAAAACAAAAAAAACAGCAGTCTCGCACTGATAATCATCGGTATACAGCGATTACGGCGGCGGTCCACTATATAATATTTACACGGATAACATCACTCCTCTTGATAGTGAGAAAGAAATTCACCTCGTGTTGCAAATTTAGGTAAGTGGGAGTGAAAAAAGATTTGTTCTGCTGCATCTATTGCACCATATCTGGCAATGCTACACGCACATAAAAAAATAACTTTGTGACTACACTGGAAGTTCTAATACTTAAACAATAGTTATTTGTACAAAGTTATTAAAATTCTTGAAATAAAAACAACTGAAGTACTATTAGGAATTTACACTAGTAATGAAAGCAGCGTCACGAATATATAAACCTGAACTATTAGCACATCTAAATCGCAAAACAATTATGTCTAATACACCACTCGCATTTACTTTAATTTATTGACAGTATAATTTCAAAACCCTGGAAGCACATCCAGAATTTAAAGACGTCAAAAAAAATGTTATGCGTCAGATTTGGCCAATTTTTGAAGCGCTGAAAAATACAGCTTAGTGAATGTCGGCATCTACTTTTGGTACAGAGTGCTAAATCTCTGGCGGAAAACTCCATATATAAATTTATTCACATTATATTTATATTTTTGTTCAATATACGCTTCGGACTTAACGACTTGTTCTGTTGTTACTATGTCTCTTTTTTTTACAGTCTAAGATATCATGGTGATCATTCTCAATTTGTGTATGTGCTAGCATAAAAAAAATTGTACTATCTGTCTAGTCGCACATTTTTTTTTTTATGACCATTACTGTAGCGTGAATTCGAATGTCCGTATGCAGAAAAGACTTCAGTGTGATAACTTTAACCAACCGTTACGTGGCGAGGTACGCTTTATCAGCCAATGTCTCCCCGGTCAACGGCAAGAAGCCCGTACGAAAGAAACACTTTCAGAATCATGCCCCAAATGCTGAAAGAAGATAGGGTAAGAATAAAGAGGAGCGGTCAAGTCAGAGTAGACTCTAAAAGACATGCCAAATAAGAGCAATAAAGCCCACCTTTACAACTCAGTGTTCAGTGTCATAAATGATAACAGTAGTATATTGGGTGTAATATACATGCGTCGTTATCTAGCTAATTCCGAAGTAACAGAGGCGAATGCAGTGCTACTATATATTTCAGTCTAAAAAACAGAAATACGGCGAGTGCAAAAGTATATTAAGCAATTGTGGCACAAGCGACGTCTTTAAACTGTTACGAAGACGCGCGGCATGTTCATGTGCCGTGTTATGGCATTCGCTTTCCGCATTTAGTTTCATTGAATAATACTCATATGTAACGTAAATATCAGTTCACAAGTATTTATCAGTAATACTGATGTTTGCGAAAGCGGCACTGTTGTAATGTATGACGTCGTTGTGGTGGTGTGTAAGTTGTTTGTTGTCACTGGTCTACATCATCAAACAAGTAGAACATAAAAAAGTGCACAGCAGCCGAAATGCAACACGGAACACTGTTTCGCGTGCTCCGTGTTGCATTTGATTGATAGAGTATCCCTGTGATAAAAAAGAGCGCTGGCAAGGCTGTGTTACTGTGCCAAAAACTAAGAATAATTAATAGTAATTGTTGGTGCTTAACGTACCAACTGTGCTAAAAACTAAGAATAATTAATAGTAATTGTTGGTGCTTAACTTCCCAAAACCACGATAGGATTTGGGAGACGCCGTAGTGGAGTGGTCCGGAAATTTCTACCACATCGGCTACTTTAAGGTGCGCCTAAATCTAAGTACGCGGGTCTCCAGAAATTCGCCTCTATTGCAATTCGGCCTCCGTGGCCGGGATTGGATCCCGCGACCTGCGCGTCAGCTGTCGAGCACAATAACCACTAGAACATTGTGGCAAGTAACCAACAATGACTACCCAAAGAAATTGAAACCACAAGAAACGTTGCAGGGATATTAAAGCACGCAAGAAACGAGGCGTATCATGAAAATGTTTGAGAGATTCAAGTGAATATGAACATGCTCATACATTTCAGTTAATCGAAAATCACTGTATTCGTTTTTTTTTTAATTTATTTTTACCCGAAAATCTCTTACCCATATCATTGTTACACCGTTTCTCGTTGCAGATCGTTATACATTCTGTAACGTGAGACACTGCTAGTAGTCAGGCTTAGGATTTCAATTTTATTTTGTATGCGTTATCACACAGCTAAAGGAATTTGGAATCCCAAGGTTCACATCTCAAGGGTAATACCAAACACAACAGGAATTCAGGAAAACACGCAGGCTCGACAAGGAATATCCTAGAACAGGGTGTTTCGCAGGAGCTAGCGTGTCCACCAGTGTTCTTGTCTTCTTCAAGGCAAGCTGGCTGCCTTGTAGAAATCAAGACCGCGAGTCTAAATGTTGGCTCCAGCAACAACCCCTGTACATTGATATTTCAAAGGTAGTACGAATAATACGAAATATACACCAGAACACAGTGAGTTCAGTGTGTGCCGCCATATTTAGGCAGCACGTCGTGCCATCTGTAGCAAGCGCGGCGAAGCAACACCCTGAACTGCCAGCCTAGCAGATGATCCGCAAATCAAACGCAAAACTTCCAACCCGAGTCCAGCTGTAAACATGTTTCGCGCTTTTCCTCTCCTGGAAATTTGTGCTGTTTTCTTGTGAAACGTCGAGAAGACCTTCTTCGTCAGTCCGGAATGTCTACAGCACGTGCATTGCAGACAGCAGAAGCAACTTCATCAGGTACGTACTATCGCGATGGAAAGAAACGTGAACAGCGGAAAGCGTGGCTTTTGACTCAGTCGAACTGCGACATGCCTTGACTGTCGCTAGGCAAAACTTGCGCTTTAAGCCGGCGTCACCATAGAGCTAGAATCCTGCACCTGCTTGTGCTCATGCACCGAATGTGCTTATCATTTGCGAGTCAAGCCAGGAACTCGGAACGCGCACGCGGTGTCAAAGTGCCAGCCAGAGCAAGATTTTATAGTGCTACGGTGACGCCGGCTAAAAACCCATATTCACCTAGCGACCGTCAAGGCATGTCGCAGTTCGACTGAGTCGAAAGCCACGCTTTCCGCTGTTCACGTTTCTTTGCATCGCGATAGTACGCCGTTACATTTGTACTAAACGTGCGCAGTGAGCGTGCACGCGTGAGTCGTAATATCTCCTATTATTGATGATGATTAATGGAGTTTTTTGGCGCAAGGGCCATGGGTGGCCAAAGAGCGCCATGTCTTTTATGTGGTGTAAGCGATGACCAACGATAGCGATGACGAGATGTACTATGGCTGTATAGAGGCTTGAAATCACGCGCTACATAGGAGCGTAAAAGGTGTGTATAGATTTTGAAATTATGGCAGTGATAAGTGATATGATCTGTGGGTAATATCTCCTATTATTGGCATGTGGCCTGCGAAGGAGTACGGCAACGATTTGGTGCCGCATACTACAGGTATACTGCACGCAAATTACTGCTGTAAAGCGAAATAGCTGGCGTCACGCTTGAATACACGGAGTAAGTGTACTTACTCGTACACTTTTACTGGTCTCGTATAGTTTTTCCTGTTGATTGCAATTATCCACTGGCAGCGGAGCTCGGCGTTTTTCGTTGCGGATGGACATCTGTGGAATCTGAAAACACTGCACCGGCACGATTCTCGGGTCGTGTTGCGACCTTCACAGACAGTGCTGAGTAATATCTTCCTCTTCCGCTGATTGTTTTCGCATCCAAAGACGGCGCAGTGGTGCCCAGACGACTTCTTGTAAGCTGGAGCTGCGTGTACAGGCGCTGTCTCGCATTTTAAAGTGCCAGAGATGCCGCTTGCCGTGTTTACCTGGCGCAGTAGATACACGCCTTGGCAGTTCCGTACAACGTGGCGTCTGGGTGCGAGAGTATGCCGCCGGCAGCCTAGGGCGCCTGGGTGCGAGCTAGGCGTGCTCCGGTCTATATACCTGTTCTGAGAAAATACGGAACTTTTTCTCGGGCTCCGCCTGAAGGGTGCAGTCAAAGTGGCATATAAGTTGTAATGAAACCCTATATACAGGTACCCCTCCAGATTCACCAAAACTCAGTAGTACATAAGCGTTTCTATCGTGATGCGGTCGACGCACAAGCACTGAGAAAGCGCTACAGGCTCGATAGACATAGCGGGTCAGTTTAATGCTGAAAAGTGTCAGCCAGTTTATGAGTGCAATACAACAACTTTGTGTACTAATGCGCGAGTCTGAAAGAAACCGCTTCAAGCAGACAAGCAGACTGTATTAACCACTGCGGTACAGACCAGCGCTCGCAGAAAGTAAATGTATCTGAATCTTATGAATTCGCTGTACTGGCTGCATAATATATGGGGAAAACTTTTCGCCACGATGGAATAAAAGACGTCTGAAATACGACATGCAAAACTGGCATGTAGCATTGTGCGTATAAGTAAAATTTGCACTTCGAGAGAATTTCGTGCCAAACACGTGTTTATGCAGTGACGAAAAGCGCGCTCCGTCGGGTCGTTCTAGACGCTTACAACCGCCACAGAAATTATGATAGATGCCGCGCAGATGTCCACTGAGAAAAACTTTGTAGAGAAGGCCGCAACGCAGAGCACGCGCACAAAGTACAAACGCGTGCTACTGGACGACATCGAGAAGGAATATCGAACTATACTCGCCTAATCACAGCATTATCCGAAAACCAAAAACTAAGTTATTAATAGCGAACCTCACGCATAATTTACATTTCCCCCAAAAGGAATTTTGCGTGGAGTTGCTTTCATTAAGAGATTTGAGTGTAAGCACACTCAACCGGGAATGAAAAAGGTCGCTCACCTCGGAGTGACTTCGTGCTCAACGTTTGCCTTATCTGTGAAGCTTAGAGGTTCTCGTCTCGGTCCTCCGCAGCTTGTTCAGCCGGCAAGCGGCGGACTCTAGTGCACACTCGCTATCTTTCACGACGCCTGCCCCTGTCGTTACGTTGTATCTGGGCCAGCGGCGGAGTCGCCTGGCACGTACTCCCTTCTGCGTAGGTCAACGGAGTGTCCAAATAAGCACCAACGCCGATAGATGCGATAACAGTATTCTGAGACCAATTATGCGGATGCGCTGCAGGGTACGTGTGTACAGTCACTTTTGCCGCTGCGCCCATCTAATAACGGTTATCAAGCTATCCCTCTCGCTTTATCAACGCAACCTAGTTGCCTATATGTGTTAACTCCTCTCCGTCGCCCTATTTGCTGTGGGTTTTCTTTTTTCTGCTCCTTTTCTTGCTCCCTAAGCAACTTGACGTCCACTTGGCGACGTTTCTTGCGCGATAAATATGCACGCAGCGTACAGTTGTTATCGCACGCAACTTTCTGTGGTAGTGACGTCCAAACTATACGCCGAAAGAGCATGCAAACATAACAACATCACTGACAAAAAAAGTCCTCAATCCCGTGAGTATTCGTGCATGTTGTCGAGGAGAAATAGCAAACATCATATACACAACAAAATGTAAATAGCTGCCTTATATATATTTTTTTTCTTGCACGGATTTCTTTGAGAACATTTTGGCTAACCTGAAATTTTATTTCGTAAAGATATGGTGAGTTGTTGGCGGTTATAATGGACTAATACAGTGCCGTAAGCAGCAGGTGCGGCGCCGAGGTCAAACAAGAGCACTTCGACTTGCAGAAGCTGCCTCGCGTTCCATCGCATTCATTGTCATGGAAAGTATCCGCAGTATGAGTTGTATGAGGGGCCACTGCTGGCATAGCCTGGTGGGAAGAAAGTCCCCCAGCTTCGACGCAGCACAACAGGTCAATACGTCAAAGCTACAGTAAAATTTGTTCTTGAGCTAGTTGGCGCATGCTACAAGAAAATTACACGACGCAAACCACCAAGAACTATCATTTCCTTTCGCCTAGACTTCTTGGTGCTTTGCGTCGTCTAATTTTTTTTTTTTTGTAACATCAAAGCTAGTTCGCAACAGCGCATAGCTGAATTTTATGTTCGAAGTAAGGCAGCTTATAGGCAGGTAAAGTGGGCAGGAGGAAAGGAAGTTCTTGGTCCCTGGAATACTAAATAGAACAAATAATGTGGCTCGAACCTGCGTTTCAATTACGCGAATCTCAGGTGCTGTGGCAGCAATATTTTTTTTTTTTTAAGTAGCACTAAGACATGTTATTTTCATCGCTTGTTCAGGTTCTGTAGAGAGTGGCGAATATTGCAGAGCACGCGAGAACATTCAAAACAGGATAAATGCGATATTATTTGAACTGCGAAAGCACCTTCTTGTCCGTCTGCACTCTTTCCTGGCTAACGCACGTCCTGTAGACAGTACTTTGAAATTCATCAAACAGGGACCCTACAGCTCCGTCTTGTAATAGATGGCCTGCAGCAAGAGTACAGTGAACTAAAATGTATGTGTATGTGTATATCTATCTATCTATCTATCTATCTATCTATCTATCTATCTATCTATCTATCTATCTATCTATCTATCTATCTATCTATCTATCTATCTATCTATCTATCTATCTATCTATCTATCTATCTATCTATCTATCTATCTATCTATCTATCTATCTATCTATCTATCTATATATATAAATGCATATCGCCTGTTTGACGTCAGAGCGGGAATTCGTGCGCTTTCGTCTGCTACCTAGGCCCGGCGCCGTGTATAAACTACCGTTGTGGTAAAACTCAACGAAGAAGCAGTTCTGTTGGTTATCTTGTGTATAGTGGCTACCGACGCCGTTCGAACAACTCTGGGTCTCCGCTTTTGACGTTCATTTTAGAAGCAAGGCTCTTAGTCAGAACTGCGGCCGCTTGTCTCAGCGGCGAGTGCTGCGCAATGGTGAAGTACTGTTTTGTGCCTCAGTGTACTTCTTCCACTCGTGAAAAAGGCATTCGCTTTCACAACTATCCTAAGGACCTGAAGCTAAACAAAAAGTGGATAGTCAACCTCAGAATTAGAGAGCGCCCCACGCCTTCATCGACCGTGTGCAGCAAGTACTTCGCTGACAGTGAATTCTGCTACCCACCGTACGCGCCACTCCTCGGTAACCTTGTAACCGTGTTTGAGTGCCTCGCCAGTACTTTAGCCATTTATTGCACACAGGCTATAAGCATAGGTGACTTACTTTAGGTGCGGTGCCGTTCCGAAACCTGCCGCGAAGGCTCCTAGACAAAGAGGCGACGATGCGGCCTCTGAATAACCTCGCAGTTAAGCGCGCCTCGTGAACGCAGTTGAGCGGCGTAGGATGTCTGAGACAACGGCTGCATTTGGAACGTGTACGCACTGTACATACATATTTTACTCATGCAGACAAGCGCGCGCCTAGTGAACTGCTGATAAATTCATAAGCGAAACCTGCTGCCGCTGTTTAGTGCACATTCTCTAACGGTTTTTACCTGAGGCAGTGCAGACACTTTTTAAAAAGCGGAGCTCTTTAACTTTTCGTTATGCCACGTGCGCGAACAGAAAACAGCTTGCCTTTGTCCCGCTGCGTTCTATGTTACGTTCCACGTAGATATTGCCTCAGCCTGCTTTGCACGAACAGCGAGCATTCGCCACTTCACTGCCTTCGATCACGACGGAGACAATGTGTGGCGGGTTTGCAAGCTACTTGTTTGCTGGACGAGCGCCGCGACGGTGATGCGATCTCCGTTGACGGCCACGACCACGCATTGAACAACGTGGCCTTGGTATAGTACACCGCCTCGCCCTCGATGAGACACCGCGACGTTTCGCAAGCATTATCTGCACACTAGTAGATGCTGGAGAAAGGCTCGCTCACTGAAATATCGAAAAAAAAAAAACAAAAAAGAACACAAACTAATTAGTATCGCACGGCGGAAAGTGTGGATAACGAGCAAGAACACTCACACATGGCTTCACTTTCTTACCAGCAATGCGGCCGGTGGCATCGGCGCACTCGTCGGCCATCCGGGCGATTTCCTGGCCCTGTCATTTGGGCTTCAACTAAAACGAGTTCATAATTGCACTCGAAAACATTCGTTGCAGGCGGTCGTTGACCCTCGCGAGGCTGTTCGTTCGACATAGTTCCCGCCTGAAGCAGACGATCCTCGTACAGAAGCCGCGGCGGCTGCAACGCGGTTGAGAGCGGAGTCCCCGCTCCGACGTTACACGCCAGAGGGCGCCACTCCAAGATCTCGAGGCGAATAACGTCACAAGCGAAAACGGTAGCAACGCAGCGCATGTAAGCTGCTTGTCACAAAACTGATATTTTTTCTTAAGTACTGCTCGATTGTTTTTAACCCGATAGCGTTAAAGAGCTCGTTTCGCAGAAATTCCGGCGTCGGCGTCGGTGTCGGCGTCGTTGATTGTGAGCGAAAAATCATCACCTTGTCCGTGACCGAAAAATCATCATCTTGTCCGTGACCGAAAAATCATTATCTTGTCCGTGACCGAAATATCGAGAAAGATGCAAATAAAATAAATAATAAAAATTTTCGGGTCCCAGTGAGGATCGAACCCGGGTCGTCTGCGTGGCAAGCAGGTGTTCTACCGCACAGCCATGCCTCTGCTTGAAAATGCAGTGAAAATAACTTCCGTGCTTCGCAAACGCAAGCGCCCTTTATATAGGCGTCGCAATATAACATGTAATATCCCAGGAATATTGCGTGGTACAAGCGTACATTGCCATCGAGCGTCAGAATATGTGACTATCATAACGATTGCATAGTTTAAAGCAAGCCACCCATTACAAACGGCACACACCTTACTGCGCGTATTCCCTTAACACCACGTAGTGGGTGCAAAGCAAGTTCGAAAACATTTCCCACATTTGCCGCGCATAATTTCTCCTGGTTTAAAGCATACTACCCATTACGTAGTATGCACTAAGTGATTGAAGTATGCAGTAGGGACGGGATATCGCTATCGCGTTCAACTCTTAAAGGCGAAGCTTAAGGGTCCCCCCAATTTTGATAACTACACGACTTCATTGCGGCTTTGGGCTCGCTGATTGCTGCATGTGATACAAATGAGAGATCAATACAAAATATTTGAGAAACAAGATTCTTTTTATAGCCAAATAGTGTGCTTGCAATACACACCAAAATGCTTTCCAGATAAAAATATGATGCTATAGTGCCTCACCATAACAACCATACAAAAGCTAAAAAAAAAAAGAAAAAAAAACAAACAAACAAGCGTTTTCGCCTCTATCGAAAATGCAGCCGCCGCGCCCGGGATTTGATCTCGCGATCTTCCGATCAGCAGTCCTGCACAACAACCGCTAAACCAGTGCGCGCGCGCGCGCGTGTGTGTGTGTGTGTGTGTGTGTGTGTGTGTGTGTGTGTGTGTGTGTGTGTGTTTTATAACGTGGGTGTTGCCCATCAACGTTAACAATCGCTCAGAGATATGATAACCACCCATTTTCATTATGTGACACACACCTATGAGCGGATGTGCGTGCCCACAAATATAATGTGCATGTATCTCTTGCTATTGATAATCTTGGATTCCAGGTTCTGTAGTTGCATCTCGCCGTTTATTAGCTTCCTCGCAGCTTTGAAAAGTAAATAAAACAGTTGGTATTCTGCACTATTTCCTGTCATCACTTTCTTTTTTCATTTCCACACCTTAGGGTGGTTCTCTTGCGCAGTACATTAACGAACTGTCGGGACTCTTGATCAGCGTGCATGCCGTCTAATTGACGGCGTCATGCAGGAAGGTAAACGCTACGAGGAAGCATAACGCGTTGCGCAAAAAAAGAAAGAAAGAAAGAAGGAGAGAGGGAAAGAAAGAAAAGTAGTGCTGGTCAGGCACGCCCACACAAAAAGTTCTCTTGCCACAATTTTCCTGATAAGGGAAGGTTGCTCACTTATTTATACCGTTCTAATAATTAACGTTTTTCGCCAATTTACGCTTCGACTATGCACCGATACCGACGGAGATCTGTGGCCCGACCAACAGCTACAAGTCCTTGCCTACGGTCCGATTTTTTTTAGCCGTTTACCTCGACAAAGCCTATCGCCGTGCATTCGGCCGCTGAACGGGTGCAGCGCACCGAAACGATGTTTCCACGCAGCTTGCATTTATGTTTAAGCTCCTGCCCAACGTAAAACTGATTATTTCCCTGAAGTGTAAATGCACTATGCTGTCCACCCGCCAACCGCCCGTATAGCGTTGAAGAAGGTATCGATTCGGGACAGTAGAGAAACACTTTCATATCTATGAAAGCTGGCACAGAATTATTGCGCATGCCTGTAGCTGTTAGACCTGAACTAACGTTAGGATTAAGTTTAATGATAAAAGCTGCTAATAACGTTGAATTATATCTGTAAACAGTTTTAAATTGTGATAATGAGTCTTGAGGCCTTGGCGACATCATAAGGAAGCGTCACATTTGTTTATATCGTTGGCTACAGCCACCGCTCGATATTTGCTTTAAGTACTGTTGAAGTCGCCCAGTGAAATAATAAAGTACTGAAAAAAAAATTCGATTGCGCATATCAGAAGCGCCGTATTAGGCACTGGGGTGAGCCTATATGAGCGTCTCGACCCCTTTAGAATTGCTGCACTAATTTTGACGCTTTGATCTTGCACTTCGCGATCTTCACCACATATATAGTTGGCATGCTTTATAAGTGTGTGTGTCGTCTGCGCGTATAGAGGCTCAGCTAGACAACGGGCAGCTCTCTTGCGAAAAGCCGATCAGGGACTGGCACGAGGACTGACGGCGGAGTTTTTTTTTTTTGCTTTTTTAGCTGCACTCCCTAATGGGCTGTGTGTTGCCACCTTTGACCTAGAAGATAAGCTGCGTTTCTCTCTAAGAAACATGAGTACATATCAACATATCCAAACCTGCCACTACGCAACAGTATTTTGTCCGTGGGATATCCTTCCTATACCACGGGCCGTCTTCGAAAAAGAACGTACGGTGTTGACAGCGTGGCATCGGCACCATGTCGCCCCTTCTCATTTCTTGTGTGCACCCGCCATGGTAGTAAAGTGGTTATTGTGCTCGACTGGTAACCCGAAGGTCGCGGCATCAAATCCCGGCCGCGGCGGCCGATCTTCGATGGAAGCGAAAATGCCTGATGCGCGTCTACTTAGATTTAGGTGCACGTTAACGGTTTTGGCGATTTTGTATCGATCCTATGAACGGGAAAGCAAGCCCTAAGAATCATTTGCAGACCGACGTAGGATCTATGTGTTAAGTCTGTAATTTATTACAAGAGTTTCAATATGTGAGTATGACAGCCGCTCAGCCGATCGACTTTTCAACTTCTGGCGCTCAGCCGACGGTGCTCTGCCCGCCGAGTGCGGCGCGGTCGTCGCAAGCGACGCCTGGGTGTTCCATGATTTAAGGAAGCAAGTAGTGGCGAGCAAAAGGGTATAGTTATAATTGTCTGTAGCTGCGTCGATACTTGGCGAGTCGCTCAAATTGTATTGCGAACGATTTATCATGATGTAGGCTAAACGCTGAAAAAAATTCAAAAATTGGGGGACCCTTAAGCTTCGCCTTTAAGAGTTGAACGCGATAGCGATATCCTGTCCCTAGTGCATACATCAATCACTTAGTGTATGCTATGTAATGGGTAGCATACTTTAAACCACGAGCAATTATGCGCGGGAAATGCGTGAAATGTTTTCGAACTTGCTATGCACCCACTACGTGGTCTTAAGGGAATACGCGCAGTAACGTGTGCGCCTTTTGTAATGGGTGGAAGGCTTTCAAACACAATTTCATTATGATATTCACATCTTCTGAGGCCCGATGGCAATGTGCGCTGTTACCACGCAGTATTACTGGGATATTACATGTTACACTGCGACGGCTATATACAGGACGCTGGCGTTTGAGAAGCATGAAAGTTATTTTCACTGTATTTCCAAGCAGATGAAGTTATTTTACAGTGAAATCTCGGTGATACGAATCTCAGGGGACCACATAAAATATTCGTATCATCCGAAATTCGTATCACCAGAAAGCATATAAAATTAGCTTGCGACAAAAGAAAGCTGGCGTACATTTTCATTTATTGTTTTTCAGGGCCACAACAACGTCAGGAAAAGCTCTGAATGATAGTCAATTAAGTTTTTAGATGTCGGCAACAACACCAGTACTCGTAAGTATACGGCTCGTACGCGCGTTTTATTAATGAGCCAGGTGCGTTGTGACCCGCGACAGCAGCAGCCACTTCCAAATTTTAGTATGCTTTCTCGCGTGACACTGGAGTACTGCGATGAAAGTAACGGTAGGAGCGCTTTGTCGCAATAGATCAAGGCCACAAAATTCCAGAACCATGGTCCTATGTTATGATTTTGTTATCACGAAGGTGTTGGCGGATGTTATTTGGGAGATTTACGGCCGTGCCCGCAAAGTGCGACCTCAACAGTCGTGCATGTTGACGTTATGAGGCCTGACGTCCTTCGCCAAGACCGTCCTCGCCTTCTTTCTGTCCTTGTCCACCTCCCATAGGATGTCTGATGCACGAGGCAGGTACGTGTAAACACAGTACAACGACAGCAGCCCGCGTCGACGCGTTACAAAAAAAAAAAAAGCATGGCGCCAATGCCCTCTGTAATCTACACGGGAAGGCACACGGCGGTACATCAGAACCTCAAAGATTCCCGCACACAATCTCGGGGACTGTGACGCGTCTCTGAAGGTTTATTCTGACCGTAAGAAAAGTGTTTTCTTACACCGTCATTCTGACGATTTGGCGGTGCGGCGCGCACGCCCACGATTGTGTTCTCGCGCTCGCCCGTGCTTGGCGCGTCTTCCGCGACAGCGGGGACAGCACCTCTTCGAACCTGGACGGTAGCGTACGTTCGTATCATACGTCGCCGGGTGAAAATCGGTTCGCAACAACCGTATTCCATTACATTGCAGGCCAATGGTCCTTAGCCCGGATCAACGAAAAATTATTATCACCCTGAAATTCGTATGAACTGTGATCGTATCCCCGAGGTTTCCCTGTATATATGCAATTCCAAGCAGAAGCGTGGCTGTGTGGTAGAACACCTGCTTGCCAATAGGACGTCCTGGGTTCGCTCCTCATTGGGACCCGCAAATTTCGTTATTTATTAGATGCGAAACATCTTATGCTCGGGGCTAATTCCGTCCCTCCCTCCCGCGTCCTTCCCGCGTCCCTCCCGCGTCCCGCGTCCGGCCACTTTCATGAAGTAGGGAAGCACCCACTATGCGAACCAGAACACTGTAGTACAATATAAGGCCGTCAACCACTACCACAGTCACCAGAGTCATGGCTGAGAGCACAGAGAGGCTGCTTAGCAATGGCTAGGCAGGTGGTGTCTGTCACCCAGGTTGACATTGGTCTTGCTTGCATGTGTTTGGGGGAGAGGGGGGGCTTAGTACGTCCCTCCTTCCCCCGTCCCCACACCACCACAGCGCATGCGCGTCCCCCTCCCCCCTGTCTTCCCTCTCCTACGCTCAACCCCTTTCTCTCCTCTAGGAATCCTCTACGGAGCGGCCCCCGCGTCCCCCCCCCCCCACAGCGCATGCGCGTCCTCTCCCCCTATCTCTCCTCTCCTACGCTCACCCGCTTTCTCTACTCTAGGAATCCTCTGCACTACGGAGCGGCGCCCGTGTCCCACATCCCCACAGCGCATGCGCGTCCTCTCTCCCCTTTCTCCTCTAGGAATCCTCTACTATACGGAGCGGCTCCCGCGTCCCACACCCCCACAGTGCATGCATGTCCCCCTCCCACTCTCTCTCCTCTCCTACGGTCCTCCCGTTCTCTCCTCCAGGAATGCTCTATGGAGCGGCGCGCACGACAGGTGGTGCGGCAGCTCCATACTCCGCTGGGGGCCCCACGGTAGTCCCGCGGTATGAAAATGACGGAGCGCGCGTGCCTCGTTCTCTCTCCTGTGCAGGGCCGCTGCCGCGAAACGAGAGCGGCGACGTTTCTCCCCGCTGAAGATATCCAACTCCCCGCTGCTTCGCATCCACACATGGTTCTCTTTAGCGGGAGATGGGGAAAGTATTTAGATGCGAAGCATCTCATGTTCAGGGGCTCTGTCCGTCCCTCCCCCGTCCCGCGTCCGGCCACTTTCATGAAGTAGGGAAGCACCCATTATGCGAACCAGAACACTGTAGTAATATGAAGGCCGTCAACCACCACTACAGTCACCAGAGTCATGGCCGAGAGCAGAGAGAGGCCAATGGCTAGGTAGGTGGTGTCTGTCGCCCAGGTTGACTCCATTTTTTGACCTTGCTTGAATGTGCTTGAGGGGGGCTTTGTCCGTCCCTCCTTCCCGCGTCCCATACCCCCATCTCTCTCCTCTCCAACGCTACCCCTTTCTCTCCTCTAGGAATCCTCTACTCTACGGGAGCGGCGCCAGCGTCCCGTTAACTCCATTTCTTGATCTTGCTTGCATGTGCTTGCGGGGGCTTTGTCCACCCTCCTTCTCGCGTCCCACACCCCCACAGCGCACGCGCGTCCCCTCCCCCTGTCTCTCCTTTCCTACGCTCCTCCTTTCTCTCCTCTCATCATCAGCCTGACTACGCCCAATGCAGGGGCAAAGGCCTCTTCCATGTTCCGCCAATCATCCCGGTCCTGTGCTTTCTGTTGCCACGTTATACCTGCAAACTTCTTAATCTCATATGCCCACCTAATTTTCTGTCTCTTCCTCACGCGTTTGCCTTCTCTTGGAATCCAGTCAGTTACCCTTAAGACCAGCGGTTATCCTGCCGAAGTGCTACGTGACCGGCCCATGTCCATTTCTTCATCTTGATTTCAACTATGATATCCTTAACCCCCGTTTGTTTCCTGACCCACTCTGCTCTCTTCCTGTCTCTTAAGGTTACACCTATCATTTTCGTTTCCATCGCTCGCTGCGTCGTCCTCAATTTCAGTTGAACCCTCTTTGTATGTGTCCAGATTTCTGCCCCATAGGTAAGTACCGGTAAGATGCAGCTGTTGTATACCTTCCTCTTGAGGGTCTCCTCTAGGAGTCCTCTACTCTACGGAGCGGCGCCCACGTCCCACACCCCCACAGAGCAATGCGCGTCCACTCCCCCCTCTTTCTCTCTCCTCTCCTACGGTCTCTCCCGTTCTCTCCTCTAGGAATCCTTTACTCTACGGAGCGGCGCGCACGACAGCTGGTGCGGCAGGTGCATACTCCGCTGGGGGCGCCACGGTAGTTCCGCTCCGCGGTATGAAAATGACGGAGCGCGCGCGCCTCATTCTCTCTCCTGTGCAGCGCCGCGATGAGAGCCCGGGCCGCTGGCGCGAATCGGGAGCGGTGACGTTTCTCCCGCTCAAGCCAGCCATCACCCTGCTGCTTCGCATCCATACATGGTTCCCTTTAGCGGGAGATGGGGAAGTTTCTTTTATTTGCATCTTTTTCGATTTTTCGGTCACGGACAAGATGATGATTTTTTCGCTCACAAGCAACGACGCCGCCGCCACCGCCGCCGCCGCCGCCGACGAAGGAATTTCTGCGAAACGAACTCTTTAACGCTATCGCGGTAAAACCGTTTTCGGGTCCCTTTATAGAACGCCATATGGTCGAAATTTCCGGAGCCCTTTACTGCAGTGGCCCTCATAATTATATCGTGGTTTTCGACCTTAAACCCAAGCAGCAATAATAATAATAATAATAATAATAATAATAATAATAATAATAATAATATTTATTATTATTATTATTATTATTATTATTATTATTATTATTATTATTATTGTTGTTGTTGTTCCTTGTGATCCAGCATAATGACAATGGTGCGATTAAAACTGGCGAGGGAACGACTGACTTCAATAGCAGCTAACTTTGCTGTTCTTTGTTACAATGACTCCGTGGAAGTGTAATAAGTAGAGGCCGGATTTTTAGGCACTCAAAAAAGCGCGTTTTAGGCGCCCAAAATAGGCTGGTAAAACACAGTTTTAGGCTTCCAAAATCATAAATACAGGCACAATAAATTTTTACATAAATTCAAAATATTTCAAACAAAGACGTACACGACCTGTATTTACGACAGAAAAGTAAGAAATGTTATTGTTTACGATGACACAAAGGCGCCAACAGTTGATCATAGCCACGCAAATCTCCTTTTTGCCGCATGCTTCGTAGAGCACAGTCTCTCCTTTTGTTCTCTATCATGGTGAGTAAAGTGTCCACCGTGGAATCGATAACTAGAGGCCGGATTTTTAGGCACTATCACATCTATCAGAGTCGTGGATCTCTTTATTTTCGGCATGCACAGAAACAGATAGTTAGACCGCTAAAAAACCAGAAGGGGAGGGATGCCTCGTATTCGCCGGGTCTAGTTATTCGCGTAGGTTCAGTTGCTACTCTGTCGACGAATACCTTTAAAGGGCCCCCTCACCCGGTCTGAGCATTTTGAACTGACAAGTGTTTTGTATGAACTGGGCGCTCACGATCACGTCTGTCAAGATTTGCAACGTTACGTGCCGCGGAAAAATGTGAAATTTCAAAATGAACACCGCTTGCCCTTCCCGCAGGCGCGCGACTCAAGATGTAGGGGTTTACGTACAACAAGGAATGCTCCTGCGTAGTTATCTGTGCTCTAACGTCGCTCCTCTACGTAGACATTGGTGCTCTGACATCTCTCGCAGTAGCACGTGACACTGCGAGAATTATTCGAGACGACATGTGTAATTTCTGTAATATGTTGCTTAAATAGATGAATGAAAGTTGAGAGAAATAGTAAAACACACAAGCGGAATGTGTTTGCATTTTTATTTTTTATTTCTTACTTCGAATCACAGCGTGATGTGATACTAATCTGCCTCCATTTCGTATGCGTTCGTGTTTTCGCCGTTCCCGCGTCGCGCCGCCACCAGCCCTAACAACGCTTGGCGTGATTTTGGTGCATTGTCCCTAACAACCATTCCAGCTCTGCGACGCGGTGTGTCGCGGTAAGGTTACGTGATCCGTGCCAGCCTCTCCAAACGTGCGCGCACTAAGAGATCCATCCCAAACAAATAGGCAGTACACTACAGAGAACGCCGAAATGACATATCACCGCTCGCGTGCACGACCTGGCTCAGGCACGTCATGCGCACGTGACCTTGGGTGCGCATGAAGCCTCCTCGCATAATGGTTTCGCGGCTCCTATGAACCAGTGTTGTACACGTTCCTCTAAAATAGGAACGGAAGCTCGTTCCTCGTTCCTTGCCAATTTCGGAACGAGTTCCCGCTACAAGTTCCTCAAATGCAAAAGGAACTCGTTACAGTTACATTTTCAAAATTGGAACGTGTCGTTACATTAACGTTACAATTCACGTTTTAATAAATATATAGTGTCGGATAATCCTGAGGCGAAATAAAGTGATCAATTTAAAGCTCCCATTGCGCTGCATATGTCGAACGAATTTAACATTGCCGACAGTATGTTATACATAGGTAAAGAAACCTAAATAAACGCTCCTAGACAAATTTTTTCGAGACCACCGGCCTTACTACATGTATGTAACTGCAACTGTCGTGCTCGTCTATTTCAAGTCCAACACATGTGGCACTTTTCAACGTCAGTCTTCAAAAGCGCACTCAGGATACTGCACTTCACATATTCAAATAGAAATCTACACAAATGCGCGAATATAATTGAATTACTTGCACAGGAAATCGCATCGAAAGGGACAATACTTAGGCGTTTAATGAGTGCTGATTCAATATTTCAGTGTGAGCAGAAAATGATGTTCAGGTTATACATTTGCGCTGTAGTAAAGTTCCCGGTTCACAGTCAGCGAACATATTTCTGCATGTTTCGTGCTCTGTCTTTCAACTTTTGCTTTATTTCTTGCCTTTCGTTCTCTATATTTTTCTCTTTCTCTTTCTTTATATTTTTTCGCTATCTTTCTCTCTCTCTGGCTCTCTGTCTACATTCGCTCGCCTTCTATATTTTTTCTTTTCATTTTTCTCTGTCTCTCTATGCTCGTTTTCGCCTTCTTCTTTCCGTCCTCTTCACCATCACTTCTCCTTCCCACCCCCTTGAAATACTGTAATATACAAGGATATGCTATACACTTCTAGCGTGCGCGCACGTCCCAGAAAAAACGCATAGCCAACAATTTCTTCAACATCCTACCTCATTAGTATATGGTCACTCAGCTAAGAGATGCATACGAGCAAATGGAAGGCCAGCCAGAATAGTATAGACCTTTTAGATGTGAAGCATCTTATGGCGAAGCTTAATCCGGTGGTGGTGGTGGTGGTGGTGGTGGTGGTGGTGGTGTGCCGCGTGCCCACCCTTACTGCGCATGCGCAAACAGTTAAAGAAAAAAATAAAAATAAAAAACCTCCTCTCCCCCTCTCTCTCCTCTAGGCATCCCTCCCCACGGCAACCACACCCTCACTGCGCATGCGCCTCCCTTCCTCTCTCCCCCTCTTACACTCCCCCCTCTCTCCATCCCTGCCCGCGGCGTCTAACTCCCCCCTGCGCATGCGCGTCCCCCCCCCTCTCTCTCCTCTCCTACGCTCCCCCTCTCTCCTCTACGCATCCCTGCCCACGGCGTTCACACTGCCACTGCGCATGCGTGTCACCCCCTCTCTCTCCTCTCCTCCGCTTCCCCTTCTCGCCTCGCGACGCCGACGCAGGCAGCGTCTGCTAGCGAGTTTCTTGGTTGAAAAAACCGACTGCTCGCGCTGCACAACCGTTCACTGGCCATCCCGTATATATGGCAATGGATCTTGACCTCCAAGGTGGTGTCGGTGGAAGATTTCTCCTGTGCGTTGTTGAACAATAAAAATTCGCAGCGTGCGCGTTAACTAAAAGCGGAGTGCGGGTCTCTGTGTCCAGTCGGAGTCTTCTGTCTCTCATTGCCCATTAGCAGCGATTGGCATGTTCCAGTAGGAAACACCGCTCCATCACTGCGTGCTTTGCGCCTCCTCAGTTTTCTCTCCTGCGCAACGCTGCGATAGGGCCAGCGTCAACGCCACCGCCAGTGTAAGCGTTAGCGCCCGCTGCTTCACATCTACACATGGTTCCCTTTAGCGGGAGATGGTGTAATTTTTTCATAAACCGCAAGTGTTTATCCTTACCACCGTTCTAGTGTATAATGGGAAATGGCAGTTCTTTGATGTATTCGCTCTAGAGATGAATGCGAATTCTTCAGTACTGTGTGTTCGTCGTTGGGTCGCGATACGAGCAAAAGGAACATATTGGTTCTCTGTCTGTATTGAATTGCTTCGAAGTGCCATGCCTATGTTGATTAAATACCATCGAAAAAAAAAAAAACTAGACAGCCGAGTGGTTACGACGCTTGCCTTCAGATCGTGGATAGGCGCTGTCGAATCTCAACTAGCCGAAAACCTTTTGTTGCCCAGAATTTATCCATTTCTCTATATCCCTTCCTTTCGCTCTCTCTGTACTCATTCTCTTGCTCCATCAGAGTTATTGCATCCCACGCCGGACAAATCAGCGCCCGTGTTCTGCGAGAGAAGCAGAAGAGGATGGTGATGACGAAGAGAGTGCGTGCCAGTTCATGATGATGATAATTTTCTTTCTACGACACATGGAAACCTCGAGCATAACATCTCTTCTGTAAAAAATCAACTGTTCCTCCCGCACGTGGTCCGTCTCGGCGTCTTTCGCTTTCCTGCGCCCCCAGCGGGTGCCTTGAAGTAAAAACCAGACTGCATCGTAGTCACGTGATGGGCGAGCGCTGCATTTTCGCGCCTCACGCGGTCGCCCATCAGCTCTGTTCTGCATGATGTGCTGCGTGCGTGCACCTGTTGAATGCCGTGGAACGTTCACAGAAGGAACGCCGTTCCCCTCTACCGTTCCTGCTTAAACGTAACGAGTTACCGTTACAGTTCCACCGATCCTGATTGGAACGGTGGCGTTCCTCCGTTCCTGCCAAAAGGAACTAGTTCCTGGAACGTCGTTCCTTGGAACGCCGTTCCGTACAACGCTGCTATGAACCAAGTTGAAAAATTATTGTGGTCCAACGCTCTTCATTGGGCACGCATCAACAAACAAAACCCAATCCGCGTGCGCATCAAATTTTTTCTTACTTTTGATCTACACTCTCCTTTCCGCTGACAGCACTCCATGGTTCCGCATTCGTCCGTCACCTTCCCGCGGCTGCAGATAGGGACCTCTTATTTCTTGCCCACTGCCACACCCATGTCTTCAAGGTGGTTCACTGCCTTGAGGACACTGGAATGGACAAACGGCTCTAGAAGCCAACCGCCGCGTCCTCGACCATGGACGCCACTCTCCCTTCTTCTCATCTCCACTTCCTATGTTTATTTCCCTCTCCCCATTCCATAATATACGTTGACTTGCTCCCATTTAGGGTTGCAGAAACAGCGTCTTTTCCTGAACCTCTCCTCCTTTAGCCACTCACGACATCTCAGCGCGTTGGCGTAAGATAGCCGGCGCGTCCCATTTTATGGCTGCTAGCGGTTGTTTTCCGGAAATTGGTTGAACTAGAAGGCTAGTTTGAACCGCCTAGTATTTGTAAAGGTCAATGCTGCCTGGTAACATGAATAACGGTCTCAAACTGCACTCGAAAGTGAAATTTGGGGTTAAATAGTGTTCATATAGGCACCCATTCGGAAAATAGGCATTTATAGACACTTATAGGCGTTTAGACACGATCGTCAAAAATAGGCATTTATAGGCACTATAAAACACTATAATAGCCCTTCTTAACCTCTAATTCATGCTCATATAGCAATGTGGCACGATAGGAACGCAAGAAACAAAATAGGCATTTGCGTATAATCCGGTCTCTAGTAATAAGTAGATAGATCATTGGCTATTCTAGGCCTGTAGCACAGCAGATTTTCATCGCTGAAAGGGATTTAAACCTGCTAAAACCCTGTGTGGACGTTCACAAGGCCAAGAAGCTCGTGCATTTACACTTCGTAAGCACGTTTACAGTGACCACGAATATGAATGCATCCAAGCGTAGCTGTTGCAGCGACAGCCGTGTGGAAGCAATGTTGCAGCGATCGCTCAGTGGCCGATCGCGCCGGTCGCCAGGCTTATTTTGTCGGCACAGAAACACGAACACAGCAGTGACTCGCTGTCTTCGGCGTTCCCTGTGACACGTTCTACTGAGTAGTACGCCGCATGTTGGCGTCAGTGTCATGCCATCTAACGCGCACGTCGTCTGCTCACACGAACCGCCTCGCCGTACCATGCCGGCCTGGAGGCATGCGTGCGCTCACTGCATCACGCCCGTCACCGTACAGAAAGTTTCTGGCTTTCGCCACCAGGATTTGGTGCATGCGCACTCCTTACATGCAAAAGGCGGATTGGGCGCGAAAGAGTTACGGAGTCGCCCACTATCGCATGAGCCTAGCTTGTGCTCTATGCAGGGTAGCGCCACTGCGCTTCATATAAGTTTCGCTGGCGGTGCTCTATGAATATACCAATTTGAAGCCCCCTTGGATGTTTTTTGTTAAATATAGTGAACTCTTAATTGAGTGAACTCCAAGGGACCCATGGAAATAGTTCAGTTAACTAAAAGTTCACTAAACTGAATATTCACTAGAATACGGAACAGCATGGGGCACGGCAGCAATGAAGTCACACGTGTGAAGTGCAATTCATTTTGAAAAGAATTCTCTCATTTTCATTTGGACTGGGGCCCTTAAAGCGCAAGAAGAGAGAAAACTGTCCAGGGAGCTATGTTTTTGTGCACTGCCTCTGGCACAGCTCGTTGCTGTGACACGAAGTCTCGCAACTTTCTAATATATCCTACAGCCTCGGCTACAGATACAAGATTTGAACCTGCCTCAGTTATTACAACGTCTTTGTCGCACTCTCTTTCTTTCGGTTTCGGACGTACACTGGAAACAATTTCCAAATGCGATAGCTCTGCGCAGGTAGTGAAGCGCACGTGGCTAGTTTTAGTCTCCAGCACGGCCGCTTTGCCTCGGCGGTGCTGCATGCACAAGCGATGTTGCAGCGCCGCCGGTGGATGGGCGATTTGAGGGAGGGACCCATCGTCTACGCCAGTGCTGTAGAGCACGAAATTTCATTTATTGATCTCAAAAATGAGCCCGGGTCCGCAGAAATGTTCGTTCAACTGAAACATCACTATTCAGAAGTTCGTTTAACTGAAAGATTTTTGCATAAAATGCATAGGAAAACCGCCGGGGATTTTCCAAAAGTTCTTTAAGCTGAAATATTGACGTTCGTAGAAATGAGAGTTCTCTGTATACTCTAAAAACTAGGATTGTTTTACAGTCAAATTAATAGTCCTAGACAAATGTATCGAGGCGAAATAGGCTCCTTGCTTGAAAGGCTGGCAATCGCCGAGGACGCACAATGTTTCAGTGATGACTCTTTCAGTAATAACCAGAATGAAGCCGCAATTTTACGATAGCGCGACTCCAGCATATGTGTTTTTAACAGTTTATATAACCAGCAGTTATATAGACGTTGTGAATGCTTTTAAAAATAAAAAAAATGACGCCATATTCACGAAGTGAATGATGATGAGTGGGTGAAGCTCGATCATTTTCATCCATGGCGGAAAGAGAATGTGTGGTCTGGAACGCGCTTATACATCATGGTCATCAGCGTCATTGTCATCGTTATCACGTGTAGTGGGTACATTCCACTATACTGGAACGCGCTTATTCTTCATGGTCATCAGGCGTCATCGTCATCTTTATCACGTGTAGTGGGTACATTCCACTATACTGGAACGCGCTTGTACTTCATCGTTATCACGTGTAGTGGGTACATTCCACTATACTGCGTCAACGTCATGTTTATCACGTGGAGTGGGTACATTCCACTATACGTGGCTACCTACCTACCTACCTACCTACCTACCTACCTACCTACCTACCTACCTACCTACCTACCTACCTACATACCTACCTACCTAGCTACCTACTACTACTACTACTACTACTACTACTACTACTACTACTACTACTACTACTACTGCTACTACTACTGCTACTACTACTACTACTACGACTACAGAGGAGGGACAGACCCACACCCTAAGGAGCTTCGCCCCTAAAAGAACAAGGTTCGTTAAAGATCAGGAAAGTTGGAGCTTACAGCGACCTGTGTGCGCCATCAGGAATATTTTTATAGCTTCTTGTACATTTCATTATCATTACTTTTCAAGTGGCGTCGCACTGTATGTTTATCGGTCACAATAGCGAGCAATTTCGCGCTCAATCTTTCTTAATTCACTACATTTCTTGGTAGGGCTAAGACAAATATGGACGTACTTCGTACATGATTCATACTGGTCTCTATTCATTTAAGTGAACTTGTCAGTATCTATAGCAGGGGTCTCAAACTTGCCTGAGCCAATGGGCCGCAGACACTACATGGAGTACCGCAAGGGCCGGGGCAGTGTGAAACAAGGGGGGGGGGGGGCGAGGTGAGTGCACCAGAACAAAATGACAGCTAACCTTCCCATTTGAGAAGATTTCCCACATATCACACGTTTCTGAAGGGCTTTTGCCGTCAGTATTCGAAAGACACCGATACCGATTTGCACTTGGTGGTTTAATGGATTGCCTCTCGAAAAGAATGCTTGAGACCACTCATGTCTGTGAATCTCATGCACGTAATTATTAAGAAAATTAAAAGAGAAACAGGAGACGAAGACAGTCACATATGCAGGCCGCGGGCCGCACGCGAGAGGTTCGGGGGCCTGCATGCGGCCCGCGTGGGCCGCGTGTTTGAGACCCTGACCTATAGCATAAAAACGTTCGCAGAACAAAGCTTAAAACCACAGACTTCGCAACTGCTGTTAAGAGGAAAAGAGGTCTGCGTGGCGAAACATGTGGTATCGTGGAACGCGAAAATGAACTGATATCACATAGCAACTTTCGGCGGGATAGTTCTCCTAACGGCGGCACTAGACAACGACCAGCATGATTTATAAATCTGAGTGATGTGCAGAAATTACTGCAGCTACTAACTGAAGCAGTGCGATTAATTGAACCAAGGCTTCAAATTATTGAAGCACCTCTCCCTTTCGACTTAGGTGGCTTCTCCGAGGAAAGCTTTGTTCACCAAGCTCGTCCAATTCACAGTGACAGCAGGCAAGACAAGCAGCTCAATCTGCTGCATACGGATTGCGCGATACGCTCCGGCTGTTGACACTGAAACTCATGCATTAACAAGAAGTTTGGCCAAGTCCTGGTATACATATTTTATTTGATTTGATTTTACCCTCAAGGTACAAAGTACATTACAGAGGGGAGGGGCTATCATATATGCATGTATCAGTCTTATAATAGTCCAAAAAATAATATAGAACTTGACAAGGGTTAAACAATATATAACCTAAAAAGCACATAAGTACATTAATACACACAGTAAATATACAAGGCGATTCGCAGTAGTGCAACAAAGAGAAAATTTCACAACGGCTAAATGTAGGTGTTTAGTTAACAAGGTATTTTTAAAATGTATGGGGTCTTGTATGCTTGTCATAGAGCCAAGAGGCTGGTTCCATTCCTTACACTGTAAGCAAAAATTAGCCGAGATGGGAGCTTTTCCAGCATATGAGCCCCCAAAACTCCCATGCCCCAATCATTTACTCCCTGGTAGCGGAGTGAAGTCGGCACATGTCGTCGTAAAACGCCCCTTGCTTAATGACAGAGTTTATGAACGACATGACCTTGTTAAACTCCCCAGGGAGTTAGGTCACGTGGGTAGAAACTCCCTATGGGGGTTTTAAAAGTATTTTTCGTCGTGACGTGCGTGTCACGTGGTTAGAAACTCCCTATGGGAGTTTTAAAAACTATTTTTCTTCGTGACGTGCGTGTGTGGGTCACCGTGTGAGTATTTGTCGACAGACAACAAAATTATCAGTGCAACGAGGATTTGCAACAGCCGGTTCGTGGTTAGTGCGAACGTGTCAAGGTCTTTCGCACCGCTGAGCCACTCTGGACAGAGAGAAGTTTCACTCGCGCCAGCGTCCGACCACGAGCTGTCTGTCCGAACGGCCGTGCCCATGCAAGCAAGCACAGGAGTACAAGCCACCGACACGCCGCGAATACCTCGCTTCAAAGTGCCGAGTTACGAAGAACTGCGAAGGATAATTTCAACGGTAACAAAAGTAAGCTGTCGCGATCGTCAGTGGTTGCTTCTGGAGTTTCACCGGCTAAAACTTCGAAGCGGTACAAAGTATAGGCTTCGCACGACATCGGCATCAAGCTGACCGGCGGCCGGTGTGAGCTGCGCCGGCAACGCGCTCGCCCCGACCGCCGGCGACGGTTGCTTCTCGGAGTGTCACCGGTATTTCACCGGCTGCTACCACTGCTACCTCTAAGCGGTAAGAAGGCTGCGCTAAGTCGTCGGTAACAAGCCGGCGGTGGAGCCAGCTCGCACTGCTGCACCGGCCGCCGTGGCGAGCTCTACGAGCTCGCACCGGCCACCGGCGAATCAAAGAATGTGTTTCACAGTAAATAAAGGCTGCTGGAATGAATAATAGTTAAAATTGTCTCTTCTGCGTCATGTGCCCACAGCTGTCAAACATATAACGCGAGGGCGAGCGCCGATACGAGGTAGAGGCACACTGAACCGACTGAGCTAACATACGTCTGCCCATGCACTGCGAGCAACAGGAATCGCGACTGCGAACCGTCTAGTTCGTTTTAAGAGGGTTCACCAGCGGGAGCTCCCATAGAGAATACATGCGCATTTTGAGGAGCCCTAGCGTGCCCAAATTTGGTCAGATTTACACGGGGTTTTCGGCAGTGCATTCTTTTTTAGTATATGGAGGAAATGTTGCGGACAGATATTTTCCTCAAGCTTTCATTTTTTTTTTACAAACCAGAGGCAAATATCCAGAAAAATTGTATTTTTTAACGTCTCGCTCTTTCTTGTTGTCTCCTGAAGAAAATAGATTAGTTATCTAAATTTCGTCCGCAACATTTCCTCCCTTTTTCTTTCCTTATTGTTACGGTATAATTGTCATGCATGTCAAGCCTCTGGTTTCCATTTTACAGGCTTTGAAAGTGTTGTATGTACTTTCAGTCTGGATTTAAAATTCGCGCCAAATTTAAGAGGCG
>JALIZH010014721.1:0-38340 GCA_030522465.1 Rhipicephalus appendiculatus
CGCCTTAGTAGCCCGGCCGCGACTTTTCTCGGGGCGAGCGTAAGCGAGGAACGCGGCATTACAGCCACTGGAGGGAGGCGCTCGTGGCATTTTTGGTTTGGATGGACGCAATGAGCGAGTCCGACGCTTGGGCTAAGGTCGCGACCTCGCGTTGCGTTATGGCGTTGTCAAATTGCACTTCTACTGAAAACACGCCGGCTGAGACGGACGCGTATTGCGGAAGCCACATTAATGATTAATTACGTTACTTTACTGCTCTAAGAGGGCGACACCACCCCGCTGACGAGGAGCACTGTTATGAAAGTGGTAGATATAAAAACCGGCAGATCCCACGCACTGTGGGAATCGATGCGATGCGAAGCAGCCAGCAAGGAGCAAATCATGCTGTACATAATATGCATGTCATTATTTACATGTTAGGGCTTGTCATTTGTGTTCGTCATACAGTCACGTCACGCAATACAAATTTTGGTGCATATCAAGCTAGCGAACTGGACGCAAGCGCACGATGAGCGTGGCATGTAAATGGCATTGTAGATGACATGCATGCCAAGATTTTCATGTTACCACCTGCCACTTATGTTCGCTTAATTTTTTATCTCGAATCCCAGCGAGGCGCGAGACCAGTCTGCCTCCGTTTCGCATGCGTTCGTGTTCTCGCGCTCTGCGCATCGTGCATACGCCATCCGGGTTCCAGCGTTTAAATTGACGGACACCTTGTCAATTCCAAAGTGTGTTTCTCGAACGCCTGTGCTCACTGAGACGGGGTCGGTCAGAATGGAACGTGATGCCCGCGTCTCCCTCCTTGCATGATTAGAGACGCTGGGCACAGAGACGCTACGCAAGCAAAGCGCGAGCGCTGTAGAGTCCAACGCGACCGGCGTTCGTTTGCGCGCCCCGGCAACCACCTGGCACTGTGCCAGGGCACGGCTGGAGGGACGGACGGACGGACGGACGGACGGACGGACGGACGGACGGGCGCACGTGAGCACGAGACATTAAAGGCTTTCACCTTAAAATTTGGTGTATATCAAGCTGGCGAAACGGCCACAAGAGTGTCATGAGCGTGGCATGCAAGTCATGTTGCACATGACATGTCATGATTTGCATATTACCACTTGTCATTTATGTTCGTCATACAGTCGCGTCACTCAATACCAAGTTTGGTGTATATCAAGCTAACGAAACGGCCGCGAGCTTGCCATGAGCATGGCATGCAATCATGTCGCACATGACAAGTCATGATTTCATATTAGCACTTGTCATTTATGTTCGTCATATAGTCACGTCACTCAATCCCAAATTTGGTGTATATAAAGCTAACGAAATGGCCGCGAGCGCGCCATGAGCGTGGCATGCAAGTCATGTCACACATGATCTGTCATGATTTCCATATTAACGCTCATCATTTATTTTCTTCATGCAGTCACGTCACTAAATACCAAGTTTGGTGTATATCTAGCTAACGAAACGGCCGCGAGCGCACCATTAGCGTGGCATGTAAATCATGTTGTTCATGACATGCAAATCATTATTTACATATTACCACCTGTCATTTATGTCCGTCATACAGTCACGTCATTCAATCCCAAATTCGGTGTATATCAAGCTAACGAAACGGCCGCGAGCACGCCATGAGCGTGGCATGTAAATCATACTTTTCATGACAAGTTAGTCATGATTTTCATGATATGACCAGCCATTTATGTTCGTCATACGGTCATGTTATGCCATACCAAATTTGGTATAAATCCCATTAACGATACGGCCAGGAGAGCACAAAGTCGTAGGCGGCTAGATAGATAGATAGATACGCTCAAAGTCGCCGAAGTTCGCTAAGAAATGCTTCGCATTTAAAAGGCGCGTTCGTAAAGTAGTCAGAGTCTGTGGCCGTGGCGCTACGGATAGCGTGCTCGGCTTCTGCTGTTGCGGACCGAGAGGTCATACGTTCGACGCCCGTTGACGGAACTTTTTTTCTTTGACATCTGATCGCGTACATTTTTTCAACATCATTTCCGTGACGGAAATACGTCATTGAAGTCTTGGTGGGCCCCGGCATAAAACATTTTCGTCTTAAAAAATATCCCTTCTGAATCGCAACTACTGATGTCCAGTATATGAAGGTACGTGATCAAGTGGCGCCAAGTAGAGCGCCGATTGCGCGAGATATTGGTGTTAAGAGCATTGATACTACGACCGAAAAAGCTATACGGTAACGAACTCATGAGTCGACTTACTAAGACTCACTCAGACTCAGATAAAGCCGTGAGTCTGAGTGAGTTCAAGTAAGTAATATTTTGGCGAGTTTGAGTCCGACTGCGTCCGGGTGAGAAAACATTTAGTGAGTCAGAGTCCGAGTGAGTCCGGTTGAGGAACATTTCGATGAGTGTGAGCCCGAGTTAGCCCCTGAGGCAAAATATATTTCATGAGCAAGTGTAAGTGAGTTGAACATTTTTCGCCGACGTGATGACGCCACCATATGATGTCATTATGACGTCACAGAGCGCCATTATTTGTGAAGTAACGCCACATGCTGATGTCTTCTCATAACGCCGTAATTTGGTCAAAGGCGGTCCCGATCATGGAGGCAGTTCAAAATCAGGTAAGCTGGAGGCAGTGCAAAACCACATTAGGTGCAGAAAGTTCTGGGATGTTGGCGGGGCAGGATCAGTACGTCGACTGAAAAGAAAATGAAGAAGGCTTTCACCTTTGGGTCGTCTTAGGTGAATGCATAAGAGACCCTGCGATATTGTTACATGTTTTCTCGCTTACCACCCTCCCTATGTCTGCTAGGTATGTATTTTGGTTTTGTAAAAGGGTAATTTAGTGATGCAATCGAAACTCGATCCAGTGAACCCATGACGGTGCTCGAACTGTTTCCCTAAATCGGGGAGTTCGCAATATCGCGAAAGCAATTCCTTGGTCCTTCGAAATAAAAAAAATCTAACGTAGCGACATCCAAAAGGTGACGCCTGACCTCGGCGTGTGTAGCATCCGCGAGAATGGCAATAGGGCTCTCATCAGGGTTGCCGTGGGGTGGACATGAAAAGGCGCCAGAACTCACGCCAAAAGTAGCCAAAGTAGCCATGTCATTTGATATTATCGCCGAATTTCTAGCCAAATAGAACAGAAGCGGTATTATCAACAGAGTCTTTACTATTGATGAATAAATAAAACCATTTTGGATAAGTAAAACCACAAGTTTAAAAAAGAGCCAGGGCGCCAACTGGAAAGTTTCGTCGCCAACGGGGTTCAAAAGTAGCCAGTTTGGCGCAAAGTAGCCACCAACGGCAACCCTGGCTCTCATTCATGAATCTCCCCACATCACCTGGACGTGGAAGGGCATTTCAGGACGATGTAGGCCAGGTAAACGGTCGCGTGAAGCTATGACGGAGCTAGAGGCAAAGACGGGGAGAACACATGCAGGGATTGTTCGAAGAGGCCGAGGAACAATGTTGTTTCGAGGAGACGATCAGTGCTGTCGCATCAATCGCAAAATAATCAAATCAACGACTATGATGTTCCTGTGCGAGCATCTCCATGGGCACTAAACCCCCGCCGCCTCTAGCGCCATCTGGTACGTGAAATGTCAGGGCATAGAATGGGATTCGAACCCGAACCCTCTGCTTGGCAGCCGACTATTCTACCATAGAGCCATGCCAGTGCCCAAAACTTCTTCGCAAAAAGACCCTATACAGGCATTCTGCCGGACAAGGAATCGCGTTAACATATATAATGTAGTGTGGTAGAAAAGAAAAAAAAACCGCCAGGCCTGCGCGGAACGCGCAGCATAGTCACAGCGAAAGCTGGAAGAGCGGCCTTTCTATAGCCGTTTTTAGAATAGTAGAGTAGAGTAGATGCTTGAATCTGTGGCACACACCCACGCTTTTAAACACTCTTGGGGCAACTGCTACAAGCACACTTGCACGGTACCTACCCACTACGCCATAAATCATTATAATTTTTGTGTAGTGGGGAAGCGTCCATTATGCCATTATTCGTCATTTTTCGGAAAAGCACAGTGCCCGCTATACACTTGTAACGCATTATCTGCACTTTGTTGATATTGTGGCTGACGACGATGAAGAATTATGCCTAAGGCTTTAGTAATGGGTTGGAGCATTGAACGACCCACTCGTTACGTAATTCGCATTGTGTGACGCCTGGTTGTTACTTTGCGGTTCTAAAAAATTGCGGGGACCCTTAAGCTTCGCCTTTAAGAGTTGAACGCGATAGCGATTTATTGTCCCGAGTGCATACTTGCTATCTACCCACTACGTGGTGTTAAGGGAATACGCGCAGTAAGGTGTGTGCGTTTTGTAACCGGTGGCCGGCTTTAAACTACGAAGTCATTATGATAGTCACATGTTCTGACGCCCGATGGCAATGTACGCTTGCACCACGCAATATTACTGGGATATTACACGTTATATTGCGACGCCTATATAAATGACGCTTGCGTTTGCGAAGCATGAGTTATTTTCACTTCATTTCCAAGCAGAGGCGTGGCTGTGTGGTAGAACACCTGCTTGCCACGCAGACGGCCTAGGTTCGATCCTCACTCAGGCCCGGAAATTTTCTTAAGGCGAAAGCCTTTAATGTCTCATGCTCACGTCCGTCCGTGCGTCCGTGCCCGTCCGTCCTTCCCTCCGTCCGAGTAGGGATGGTCGATTAAAATTTTTAATCGATTAGTCGTTAATCGTTCATCGATTTAACCTTTAATCGATTAATTGCTTTCGATGTGATGTTTTAATCGATTAATCGACATTTTTGATGGGCGTTTTAGAAAGGGTATCTCATTGTTTGAGAAGCATTGTTCGTGTTTGATATCGACCGAAGTCTATCAGACGCGCTAGAGATCACATGTGCACATGTTAAGGCGGGTAGCGCAAAGAAACAAGGACACAAGTGAGGAATGAATACACGGGACACTCCACGGGACATTCCTCGCTTGTGTCCTTGTTTCTTTGCGCTACCCGCCTTAACATGAATTCCCACAAACTAGCCCAGTTGATGTTCTCGTGAACATGTGCACATTCGCGCCTTCGTGAAAATTCGTACTTTCGCGCAGTGGACACAGGAGAACCGCAGTCTCTGGGTGATGTCACGGATTGAAGGATCTGTGGCCATCGTCCATGGACGATTCGGCAGGAAGTCGTATTTCCTTGAAGTCTGCCTACTCAAGCGCGCCGAAATCGGAGGATTTTTCGGCGACCACACCGGTCGAAAAGACGCCCCGGAAACATGCAGCGTGGCCGAGCGGGTTAGGAAATCCCGCGAAAGGCAAAGCAGAGATGAGGAGGAAGAGGAAGTAGAGAGAGAGAGAGGGGGGGGTTTATTCAGAGAAAGGCAGAGAGGTCGGCCTGAGCGATAGCATGCTCTAGCCTGCTACTCCACGCCGGGGGAGGGGAAAGGGGAAGAAGAAGTAGATAAGACGCTCGCACTTTGGGATGGCATCTTTTCTCCGCTTGTCCGTTAGATATTGCGGAAGCCCTCAATAATACTGTAATTGCGGACTGACGTGACTTCTAGGTCACCCATGCAAGAGAGAGAGAGATGGGATGGGGAAAGGCAGGGAGGTTAACCGGAAAACAAATATCTGGTTGGCTACCCTGCACTGGGGAAGGGGTAAGGGGAGACAGAAAAGTAAACCCATGCAAGATTGCACAGCAACATACTGGCCTCAAACAGACCATCGGTATAGGCATCTGCGGGAAGTAGACCGACATGAGTTTTTGCCTCCCGAACGGCAGTTGCGCAAGTGTACTTCACATATTTCACCTCGTCGTTGCCTTAACTCGGCGCTACGCGCACATCTTCAATCGTGCGTAGAGCCGGAACTGTAATAATAATAATAATAATAATAATAATAATAATAATAATAATAATAATAATAGTAATAATAATAATAAGAATAAGAATATTATTATTATTATTATTACTATTATTAATAATAATAAAAATAATAATGATAATAATAATAATAATAATAATAATAATAATAATAATAATAATAATAATAATAATCTGGTGTTTTCCATCCCAAAATCACGATATGGTTATGAGAAACTCCGTAGTGGTGCGCTCTGGAAACTTCGACCACCTGGGGTTCTTTAACGTGCACGGTCCTCATGCATTTTCGATTCCATCGAAAAAAATCCCGCCATATCCACGAAGTGGACGATGATGAGTGGGCGAAGCTCGATCGTTTTCATCCATGGCAGAAAGAGAACGTGTGGTCTGGAACGCGCTTATACTTCATGGTCATCAGCGTCATCGTCATCGTTATCACGTGTAGTGGGTACATTCCACTATACTGGAACGCGCTTATACTTCATCTAGACCTGTGCGCCGGTCCCATAATCACCGGCGGCGGCGCGCCGGTGTTTCCACCTCCGGCGGCGGCGCGTCATCGGCGCGGGGTTCATGGGATCGGCGGCGGCGCGGCGCGGGAGGAGGGGGGGGGGGGTAGGTTCAATATTCAAGAGTTGGTGGGGATAAAGGGTTTTACCCTTGAATTTTGAAAAAAACAAAATCTCTTTCCCTGAAAGGGCAACGCAGTTAATGTCAATAGCAATATGTCTTAATGTTATAACGAACTAAGGCTGCAGATAACTCTTTTTCATCCGATCTCGCAAAACTCCAAATGCTGGTGTATGGGAATACGGCCGCTTCTGGGGAAAAAAAAGGTTTTTGTGCAGTTTGTCGTATCAGTGGTCACATAACGAAGCGGTGAGATAGAGCGTAGAAGGGTATACGAGCCGTTCGCTGATGCCTGCCGAGATAGCGCGCGCGCCTGCGCTCGCGACCGCGCCCTTGAAGTCAAAGTTCACAGTTGCGGCTCGAGCCACGCAGCCCCTGCATCCCGGCGTCGCATCATACTCCTTCGTCCAGCAAAAGACAGACAGGGCTTCCTTTCTGGTTGAGGAGCAATCGACGGCAGGCCTCGCACGCGGAGTGATGTTATCGCACGCTCTCTCCGTGCTATGGAGATGGACAGCTTGTTTCATCTATGCTTCAGCCGTGTTCCTCGCTAGCACTCGCCCGCTTTTACTGGCCAGTATAGCATACGATGCGCGTACAAAATTTATCGATTTGGACTATATGCGGAACATGAAGGCGAAAATGAAAACCTGTACAGAAAGTCCATATAATTGTTATAGCAACAAAAAATATGCAAGAACCGTGGAAGCGGGCTGGCCTTTTTTCATAGTATTCGCTGTAAAGCGTTCGTCCGTTGGAAGAATCAAATAATCCGGCGCCTCTTCCATCGGTTTTATTCTCCTCGACACTTATTTCTTCATAAAATACGTGTACAATGTGAGCGTTCAGCGTTAAGACTATGAGGATTTCGAGCTTGTCGGCTACATTCTGTTATTTCCGCTTGCGCAATCGGAAACTCACCAAATGGAGCGAAATCATTCGGGCACGATAATTATGCGAGGTTAGGAATAACGGGTGGGTGAATGCATGGCGAAGCAGGGTAGGAGAGAATTCACAACTGATATTTCTCGTATATGGGCCAAGTCAAGAGTATGTGCCCTAATCATGTCACGTGATACACCGTTCTGGCGTCACGAAGAGCGCCAAAAAAAGAAAAACACGAGAAACGCCAAGGGAGAATGACACGCTCGATGTTGTATCTTCAGAGGCTGTTTTGGGGCTCTTAAAAAGACAGGGCGCGCAAACACGGACACAAGAGAGTAGTCAGGACACCGCTAACTGAAAAATCTTACAGCGGCGAAAAAGAAGGTAGACAAAACAAAATTAACACAGCTTCGCACTATATCTTCATCTTAGCACAGCGGACACACACGAACATAGAAAGAATAAGGAAGAACCGGCGACACAGCGCTCGTGTCGCCGGTTCTTCCTTATTCTTTCTATGTTCGTGTGTGTGTCCGCTGTGCTAAGATGAAGATTTACCAACTTGCCCAAATGGCCACCTTATTCGCACTACAGCAGTGTCAAACCTGAAGGAATTGCGGAGCTGGGCAGTCTTCTTTGTCGCTCTTCGGTTTTCTCTTGATTTCCTCCTCTATTTCTTTCTTTTTCTCTGTGTCCGTTTTTTATGTCTTCTTTTCTCTATTTCTATTGATTTCTTCCTTTCTCTTTATATATTTCGTTCTATTTCTAGCTGTTTCTATTTTTCTTCCTATCTTTTTTTACCTTTCTTTCTCTCTCCTATTTTTTTGCATGCTTCCTCTTTCTTTTTCTATTTTTATATGTGGTTTTGCCTGTGTTACGCCAAGTCACGACAACATACGAAAGCCTAGGCCCCTAAACTGCTCCGCACTTAATATCATCATGAAGGCACTCGAAGAACAAGATGAAGAAGGCTTCTCCTTGCCGTGAGCGCGCGCTCAATATGCTACATGCTATACGTGGTTTTGCCTGCGTTACGCCAAGCTACGATAGCTTACGGTGACAGCATACGACAGCCCGGGCCCCTAAATTGCTCCGCACTTCTAATATAATGCTTATGTGCGCATTCCCACGCAAGAGGCGATACCTACCACTCATAGGTCGGCGAACTCACTCATGAGTCGACTCACTCGGACTCACTCAGACTCAGATCGAGCCTTGAGTCTGAGTCTGAGTGTGTCCGGGTGAGTAATATTTTGGTGAATTTGAGTCCGAGTGAGTCCGGTTGAAGAAATATTTCGTGAGTGTGAGTCCGAGTGAGTTCGGCTCAGGAAAATCTTGGTGAGTCTCAGTCCGAGTGAGTCCAAAGCACAAGATATATTTCTTGAGTGAGTCTGAGTGAGTTAGACCTTCTTTTGCCGACCTATAGTCATATCTACTCATATTCAGCATTACTATCAGCCTTGCCAGGATTCACGGTTTTACTAACGTCTACTCACACATATTCCAAAGCAGTGTCGTTCATAAATCATTTCAATATTTATTGACCAGAGGCGCGAATTACGTAGGGGAGTCTTGACCCCCGCCCCCATTAACTTTTCCAGGGAAGTTCTAAATAAATATATCTTACGCTGTCATCCATTTCAAGAAAAATTACCTTACTGGTTTTGCGAGCAATCATAACTCGTATCGAAGGTACATATCAGAAGACGCCAAGAAGAGCACCTATTACGTGAGATATTGGTGTTAAAGAGCATGGACGCCATCTTCGAAAAAGATAATTCTAGGCTAACGGACTCATGAGTCGACTCACTCAGACTCAGATCGCGCCGTGAGTCTGAGTCTGAGTGAGTCTGGGTGAGTTATGTTGTGGTGCGTTTGAGTCCGAGTGAGTCCGGTTGAAGAAAATTTCGGTGAGTGTGAGTCCGAGTGAGTCCGGCTCAGGATAATTTTGATGAGCCTGACTCTTAGTGAGCCCTGAGCGCAAAATATATTTCATGAGTGAGTGTGAGTGAGCTCCACAAGTTTTGCCGACCTATGCCTACCAGTCATAATAGAATTTTAAGGCGCAAAATGAGGACGGACACAAGAAAGAACACAGGACAGAGCATGAACGTGTACCAACTTGCCCAAGAAAGAGTTCTCCTAAAGCCTACCAGTCAGTTCGGCTTGATGGTCTACGCGAGAGATAACTGGCCACTATCTTGACTTTAATCTTGTTTGAGTGTTTTCACGTCGGGTCGTTTTAACATGAATACCTACCAACTAGCTCATCTATCGGTTATTCTAAGTTTTTCATTGCCTTTACTTCTCTATTTATTTATCAACTTAATCGAGTCAAAATGGACGGAAGAAAGTGCCTTGACCCATCGATATATATTACTTATTTATTTTATTTATCTACGCACAATCTAGTAGGTTGAAGACTCCACGAATATGTTATCCAGCGAATTGGGTAGTCGCCCTTTAAGGCTGGAGGACGCCGCAGCGGTGAGGTCAGGCAATATTCTTGAGAATTATAGAGAAAAGATACAACTTCATAGGAGCTATTCTCGATGTGTCTATCTACAAGAGATGTCCACAGTTCATTTCGACAGAACTCATTCAGTTACTCGAAAAAGCGGTGAGCCGGGATGTTTGTTCTTGACCACGTCGATGCACCGAACCCGCCAGCACATTCCCGGCGTAAGAATAAGTGGACGAAATTTACAGAAACAGGAACTTGTCAAGTCTGAACTTGCATACGAATGTGTCCAGATGTTCGAGAACGATGCAGGGGATGCGTGCCGACCTTCATAGGTGCGTTAGACGGGCGGCCGCATTAAACCTAATTCGATGGCTATACGCGATCAAAATTCATTCACGGCCTCCAAGATGTACCCCCAAGAGCGGGTGTTTGGGCGCTGCTTTCGTTGCGTTGAAGCGCATTCCGTCGCTCTCATTAGTGTCGTGAGTTGTGAAAGCTTCGTGGCATCAAAATGACGTTGCAGAAGAACCGGAAACAGGGGGGAGATCTGGTCGCCGAACTCCAGCCAATCGGCAGCGGCCGAAATGGACAGTCCACTAGGGGTACACATTGAGAATAACTCCCCAGCCATGAAACATGAAACAGGGGCATGCTGGGAACTGTGAACATAGCATGAAGCATGAGGGGGGGAGTGGCGTCGGAGGAGGTTGCTTTGCGAATGCAAGACGCGCACGCTCGTGAATTTTCGTTTTCTTTTCATGGGCTCATCAAGAAAGAGGAAAACAAACAAGAGTATGATGGGAATTGTGACATGAGCCTGAGGAGGTAGCGGCTTCAGAGGAGGTTGGCTTACGGATGATAGGCGCGCTCTCTCCTATTGTTTTTTCATCTGTGGTTGAAGCGCATTCCGTTCCCCTAATTTTAGTTGAGAGTTGTGAAAACTCCGTGATGTCAAAATGACGTTCACGTGGAAGAACCGGAAAGAGAGGGCGTGCTGCTGGCTGAGATAGCACCAATCAGCGGTGGCTGGAATGGAGAGTCCATTACGTGGACACATAGAGAAGAGCTCCCACTGCGAAGTGTTGTATTTTATGCCCAGATTCCCCGCTCGGGTTAATAAAAACGACTAACGGCGGCGCGCCGCAATTATTGCGCGGCGGCGGCGGCGGCGTGGTCACTCTCGGGACTTCGGCGGCGGCGCGAGCGGCGTGAGCAAAACTAGTCGGCGGCGGCGGCGCGGCGCGGCGGCGCACAGCTCTAACTTCATCGTTATCACGTGTAGTGGGTACATTCCACTATACTGCGTCATCGTCACCTTTATCACGTGTAGTGGGTACATTCCACTATACTGGAACGCGCTTATACTTCATCGTTATCACGTGTAGTGGGTACATTCCACTATACTGCGTCATCGTCATCTTTATCACGTGGAGTGGGTACATTCCACTACACGTGGCTACCTACCTACCTGCCTACTACTACTACTACTACTACTACTACTACTACATAGAAGGGACAGACCCACACCCTAAGGAGCTTCGCCCCTAAAAGCGGCCGCCGCGTCCAGGATTCGATCCCACGACCTTCGGGTCAGCTGTAGAGCACCGCAACCACTATAGGCCACCGGGGAGCCCGAACTGTGAGAGTTCGGGCTCCACATTCAGGCATTAGAACATATAGTATTTCATGACTGTCCTCCTTTCGCGTCACAGCAGGAGACGGGGGGCCTCTAGGCTGGCTTACGTGAGAGTGCAAGCGTTAGCTGAAAGTCACACTTCTCCAGGGTCTGCCAGACCATTTTCATTATCCGCGAGTGCGCTTCCTTTCTCTACATATTCGCTCAATTAATCGCGGCACCTGTTGTGCTTCATGTGGACACGAGGTCCTAGTTGCACGTGCTAGCGCTTATCTGTTATGCGTGTTTATGTCAGGAGAGCTGCTGAGTCTACCTATTCAGCGTCATAGCGCAAGTAAACTACGCTTGAACACGCCGTTTGCGGTAGTGACTAACCGGTATAAATTGGGCTAACTGCATTGCAGGAATGCTAGCTTTACAATCATGAATAGGATATATATGTATATATATATATATATATATATATGATTGAAGAAAAGGATGCACGTACGAAATGTTTTATTAACGTTTCGGCTGGTGGACCAGCCTTCGTCAGAGATTCTGACGAAGGCTGGTCCACCAGCCGAAACGTTAATAAAACATTTCGTACGTGCATCCTTTTCTTCAATCATATTCCGAGCCGGAACCATCGATCTTCAAACCCTCCCCCCCCCCCAAAAAAAAAAAATATATATATATATATATATATATATATATATATATATATATATATATATATATATATATATATATATATATATATACATATATATATATATATATATATATATATATAGTTCAAGAAAAATATATCAAGCACGTAGGAAAAAAATTGTTCTCGGAAGGACTGACGTTTCGGCCGCGGGACCGGCCTTCGTCGGGGTGATGCACACATGCGACATCAACGCAATATAAGACGAACAATGACTTAGCGTAGCACTATTATTGGCTGACAAGCGATTGTTAAAAGCACGTGGTGAACAGTACGCGTGATAAAACAAGAAAACGCGTGCGCAACATCTCGTCATGATCCGAGAGAAAATGAAATGAAATAGGGAACTAATCTATCTGCGCAAAAATGTAGCGGTAATAATAACGGGGGAAGTCAAGAGGAACTAAATGGGTAGAAAGGAAAGTTTGCCAGCACTTTCATTCATACCACAAGTGACGGCCTTAAATTTATAGATTAAATACGATTCTCGAAGCTCTCTTTCGTGGTGGGAACGGAAACCAGATTGAAGGATTGTAGCTGTAATATTATCAAATGAGTGGCCCGGAATGCGCACGTGTTTTGATAGGGGAAGCTTTGGAATAGTGGCAGCATGCCACTTATGGTTGTTAAAGCGGTATCTGAAGGGCGTTTCGGTTTGTCCAATGTACTGTAAATTGCAGACAGAACACTCGAGCAAATAGATACAGTTGTAGGTGTCACACGTGAAATTACCCTTAATCTTATAGAAGTATTCGGAAGCAGTTCACCACGTGCTTTTAACAATCGCTTGTCAGCCAATAATAGTGCTACGCTAAGTCATTGTTCGTCTTATATTGCGTTGATGTCGCATGTGTGCATCACTCCGATGAAGGCCGGTCCCGCGGCCGAAACGTCAGTCCTTCCGAGAACAATTTTTTTCCTACGTGCTTGATATATTTTTTTTGAACTGTTACTTCCGGGTCCTGTGTTATCCCTCCATTGTTTCAATTACGATGGATCCCGGTAAAAGCACGAGGAAAAATATCAACTGGAGGTATCCGTCAACCCCCATTTCTACGACTGTATTAGGCGACTCCCAAGTCAAGTACCTCTTCCACCACTTTGACCCTAACCGCACCGCTACTCCAGCTTTTGTGTGGCAGTCTGGAGCCCGCATAACTGACGCGCGTGTGCTCCTGGACTTTGTGCCATCGTCAACTACAACCCTCATCCTCAATGTGGGTACCAATGACTTGACCTCCTCTACCGGACGTGTAACCTTCGACAACTACCGTGACCTACTTCACACCATAGCCAAGGAACGACCAGGCATCAGTCGTGTGTACGCCAGCCTGGTCCTGCCGAGAGCTACGAATCGTCATTATGGTAAGCGAAATGATAGCCTTGTTCGTCACTGCAATCGTGAGGCTTGTGCTTTCAATAGCCTACTACAAAACTTCTGCCGGCGTTCCAGTTTCGTGTATTTCATCGACCATGGTTTTGAATGGTTGCCTTCCGCTCGCGTTCTCGCTGCTGATGGCATCCATCCTAGTTTCGAGGGCGTCGCGTTAATGGCTACGCACCTCCAGAGACTGTGCTTTGGAACAACGAATGCTTTTTCTTCCTTTTGGAAAGACACTGCTCCTTGCCTGCCGATAGACCCAACGTGCTCTCGGCATTCAGCAAGCCAGTCACTCAATGCCTCAAGTTTTCCTAGTCCCAGTGAATTCCCTGCCTTAAGTGCAACGATACCGCAGCGATCACCACCAGCGCCGTTTTCGCCAAGAACTCGACTTTCATCGAACCAACCGACCCACCACACAGGCCCCCCTGCTCCCGTGCACTGTACAGTGGACCTGAACCCGTCAGTGCAGCAGCTGACGACTTCCGCTACCGTGTCCTCAACTAGCGGACCAACCTATCAACCAGACCCTCTGCCAGATCAGCGTCCAATAGGAACCAGACTACGACCTAGACCGCCCCAACCAGCAACGCAAAGCACCACGCGGACCACTTCCCGAAAGACTCTGCAACAAAACAAAGCGACAAACTGACTAGGTGAGCTTTGTGCCGAAAAGGCGAACACCTCCAGTGCATTCTTAAAGCTTAGAAAAAGAGTGGAAAAGCGCATCCGAAACGACCTGCATGCTTCAACCCTTTGTGCATACTTAGCGGCTCGCGTTGCACCTAGGGGACTTAGTCTTTCTGTAAAAGCAGCCACGAGCCATATGTCCGCTAAAAACATCGGTGAATGGCGCGAAATCCTTACAAAGGCCTCTTTGGATCTTACCCGTATTGTTCAGAACCATTACCAGCATGCTTTAAAAGACTCTCTAAACACAGAACGACAACTGTACGCGAGTAGTGACCTCAGTGCGCATGAAATTTCCGAATTGGAAAGATATAAAGTTAAGAAGCTAAGCGAGATTTACGAAAAAAAATGTAAAAAGTTGCTCCGTGATGGCGTGAACCGCTCGTTTTTTCCAAAACAGGTAATAACGGCGGTCCCGACAAACTCGTTTCCTGAGCTAGAGGATAGCACGCCGCCGTCCACCAACGTAGTAGTAAACCTTTGGCATGTTAGCTTAAATAGGGACGAACTGCGCGTCTTGTCACGGGGCCTCACCTTCTGTCCTGCAACAGGCGGATATGATGATTTCCAATTGGCTAAGGATTTAGAGAATTTTTCACGTAACATGCGCCTGCGAGAATATTTCCATAACCGTCCGTCAACTAGTGATACTCAGCCAGTTATGTTTAGCAACAAACGTTGGACACCTCCAGTGCAACGTGACAAATACCTAGACATGTATATTGAAGCCGTCCAACACGATGTCCTTAAAGCCTACGAAAAGCAAAAATCGTTTAAATCTAATATTTCATTTGAGGAAAGGAAAGCTATTGCGTCACTGGCTAAACGCAGTGATATCGTGATAAAGCCAGCCGACAAAGGTGGTGCCGTTGTAATTATGAGCAAAACAGATTATATAAGCGAAGCCCATAGACAGCTTAACAATCCGGTTTTTTATAAGCACCTAGACTATGATCCCACAGAAGAGTTTAAAGCAGTTGTACAAGATACTATCAATGATCTCGTAAAATCAAATCAATTAGGCGTCAAGGTAGTACGTTCTCTCGTCCCGCTCAGTCCCGTCCCTGGCAGGTTCTATTTGCTGCCCAAAATACACAAAGAAAACTGTCCTGGTCGCCCCATTGTTTCGGGCATTGGCACCGTTACGGAGCAACTTTCCCGCTACGTTGATGTAATAATCAGTAGTCTTCCATGTAAATTCTCGTCCTATCTCAAGGACACAAACCATTTTTTGTTGGACATTGATGACCTCGTTATACCAGATAATTCCCTGCTCGTGACTTTATACGTGGTTTCACTGTATACCAATATACCCCATAGCGATGGCATCCAGGCAGTCATGCGTACGAAGGATCGTCTGATGAAAAACCCATTGGAAGTGATACATTAGCTACCTTATTGAAATTAATCTTACAGCTTAATAATTTTGAATTTAACGGCTCTAATTATCTTCAAGTAAGTGGAACATCAATGGGCACTCGCATTGGACCTAATTACGCTAGTCTTTTCATATCGGTTCTGGAAAATGACTTCATTAGAAATCGCGCGTTAAAGCCACTTTATTATGAGCGATTTATAGATGACATTTTTCTCATCTGGCCCCATGGTGAAAATGAACTTCTATCCTTCATAGCTGATTTCAACACCGTTCACCAATCTATTTCGTTTTCGCATGAATACTCTCGTTCTACCATTAATTTTCTGGACGTCACAGTTGCCATATCTAACAACAAACTAACCACCAAGCTTTACAGGAAACCTACAGACAGGCACCGTTATCTTCACTTTAAAAGTTCGCATGTAAAACATTGGAAAACGAGTATACCGTATAGTCAGGCGCTCCGCTTTAAGAGAATTTGCTCAGAGCAGTCAGACTTTCGTGAAAACTGTGAACAACTCCGCGAAGCTTTAATCCAACAGGAATACCCACCCCGCATTGTTGAGAATGCCGTTAAAAGAGCCGATGCACTTAATCGCAAGGATTTGTTCCGCGCTAAGAAGCAACCGTCAGTTCAGGCACAAAGTAACCTGGTCCTAACACACTCAGCATCGGTGCCAAACGTTTCTTCAATTCTTAAAAAAACATTTCAACATACTAGCGCAGAGTGCTAATCTTAAATTAATCTTTCCAGTGCCACCTAGGGTAGTCTTCAGACGGTCTCGTAATCTGCATGACATCCTAACTTCATCTAAGACAAGCGTTCCCGATAATGTCGGTTGTCGACCTTGCAAGAAGCCGCGATGCAAGGTCTGCGCGCATATGAAAACGTCAGATATTGCTAAAAGCACTGCTTCCGAATTCTTCTATAAGATTATTACAACTGTATCTATTTGCTCGAGTGTTCCGTCTGCAATTTACAGTACATTGGACAAACCGAAACGCCCTTCAGATACCGCTTTAACAACCATAAGTGGCATGCTGCCACTATTCCAAAGCTTCCCCCTATCAAAACACGTGCGCATTCCGGGCCACTCATTTGATAATATTACAGCTACAATCCTTCAATCTGGTTTCCGTTCCCACCACGAAAGAGAGCTTCGAGAATCGTATTTAATCTATAAATTTAAGGCCGTCACTTGTGGTATGAATGAAAGTGCTGGCAAACTTTTCTTTCTACCCATTTAGTTCATCTTGACTTCCCCCCGTTATTATTACCGCTACATTTTTACGCAGATAGATTAGTTCCCTATTTCATTTCATTTTCTCTCGGATCATGACGAGATGTTGCGCACGCGCTTATGTTGATCAATAATCTGTGCTCAGTTGAACCTATCACGTATTTTCGTTTTGGTGACGCATATGTACTGTCGCTTTATTTTTGCACTCCGTTTTCGCCCGCAAATACGCATGCGTACATTCCCGTTTTCTTGTTTTATCACGCGTACTGTTCACCACGTGCTTTTAACAATCGCTTGTCAGCCAATAATAGTGCTACGCTAAGTCATTGTTCGTCTTATATTGCGTTGATGTCGCATGTGTGCATCACTCCGATGAAGGCCGGTCCCGCGGCCGAAACGTCAGTCCTTCCGAGAACAATATTTTTTCCTACGTGCTTGATATATTTTTTTTTAACTGTTACTTCCGGGTCCTGTGTTATCCCTTCATTGTTTATATATATATATATATATATATATATATATATATATATATATATATATATATATATATATATATATATATATATATATAAGAAAAAAAACGGGTGCACGTACGAGAAAGCAATACTTTTATGCCTTACGTTTCGGCCGTGGCACGGCCTTCGTCAGAGAATGAAGGGTATACAACGCATATGCCGCTTATATATATATACAACGCATATATATATATATATATATATATATATATATGAAGGGTATACAACGCATATATATATATATATACACACACACAATCACTTCCTTTTGCCACCATATCATATTTCATCACTCGTTTTACCCACAGCAGTGTAGCTGGCCGGGGCGTACTAGCTCAGGCCATCCTCTCTGCCTTCTAATGTTTTAACTCATTGGTAAACATCTCCAGCTATTCATTAAAATATTTCTCTCTCTCTCTCTCATTGGTAAACAATAATCTTTTATTTCTTAAGGAACAAAATATAACGGCAATAGGAACCAGTCAATAAATAAACAATGCATATTACAATGTGGGACTTCTTGAGCCGCTGTATAGTGCCGTTAAACGAGAAAAAAATAAAACGTGAGAGCTAAATAATAATATTATATTGGGTTTTATGTCCCAAAACCACGATATGATTATGAGGTGGTGGTGGTAGAAAACATATACCGTATATATATATATATATATATATATATATATATATATATATATATATATATATATATATATATATATAGTTTTTTTTTTGTTTTTAGGGGGAGGAGGGGGAGGGGGGGGGATGCCGAAGTGGAGAGCTCCGGAAATTTCGACCATCTGGTGTTCTTTAACGTGCACTGACCTCGCACAGTACGCGGGCCTCTATAGCATTTCGTCTGCGTTGAAATGCGACCGCCGTTGGCGGGTTCAAACCTTGCGACCTTCGGGTCAGCAGCCGAGCGCTGTAACGACTGATCCAACATGGTTGAGCTGAGAGTTAAATAAAATACCCAGAAAGTTGCCATAGACACAGCAGGCGAAGAAATTCGCTAGTTTATCAAAGGCAAGGAGAGCTGAGTTTGTACGATGAAACAGCGTGGAACCGAAAACGAACACAAACAAAATAAGCAGCTAGACGATGCGCTCGCACGTCTGAAATGTACAGAAAACAACCGACATCTCTGTTGAGCGTTGAAGCACCGCCTTGCTGCTTTCATTCAATGAATCCATAGCGCTGAAAACACAGGGACAAAGGAAGAGGTCCTGCGAAGAGGATCCAGCTTTTTGAACGAATATGAATTACCAACAGTCCATCCTTTTGAAACATAAGAATCGTTTGTGTAATTGAAGGGCGACTTGATTTTAAAGATAGGTACGCAAAGGTTCCTGGCTAAGTTGCGAGATACTGATAACTTACCGTACATCTTATGCTAAGCGGTGCACACTTTATGTACGCCATCCAAAAAAAGAAAAAAAAAAACACTATATGAATAGTAGTGGTGCCTTCGGGAACGGGGTCTTCAACATTGAAATTTTAGTCAAGACCATTTGAGTTTCCGTCCCTGGCTTCGACTACTGCTTAACACCTTCATCACACATGGCAGCCGTCGTTTTCGAATCTTCTGTGAACAACGTCCACATAGTGCTCCTCTTGCGCGTGCTCGCCATTACGACATGACAAAGGAAGCAGTATATATACAGACCGAAATGTAATAATAACGCAATATAGCAAGTAAGCACCACGTGTACTTTGCCGACGGTTAATCAGCGCACGATAGAAGAAAGGGGGGGGGGGGGGGGGGCGAGAGGAGGTGTATGCAGTAAGCTGTGAGCGGAGAGAAGCGAGCAAGTACATTTCTGCCTCGTCGGGGTGGGGCCACTTCCTGCCCGCGCTTGAAGCCTTGGGGAGGACTTAGAGGTGGGTGCCGTAGGCGATGGAGACCAGGGCGAGTTCATTTCTGCCTCTATGGGGTAGGGCCGCAGACGGTTTTGGTCTCGTTCTACAAGCGTATAAATGTGCTCTGTAGTGACAAATATTAGGTGCGCTCGACTTCTGCGTCTGGGCATCGCTCGCTTTGCGCTCATGAGCACTGGCCAAGGGGTGGTATTGGGGGGTGGAGGTGGCAGTTGCCGTAATCGATTAATCGCAAAGTTTTAATCGATTAATTGGATTAATTGAAAGGCGGAAATCGATTACGATTAATCGATTAATCATGCACCTTTAATCGATTAATCGATTAATCGTTCATCGATTTTACCATCCCTACGTCCGAGCCCTGGCACAGTGCCAGGTGGCCGCCGGGGTGCGCAAACGGATGCCGGTCGCGTCGGACTCTACAGCGCTCGCGCTTTGCTTGCGTAGCGTCGCTGTGCCCAGCGTTTCCAATCATGCAAGGAGGGAGACGCGCGCATCGCGTTCCATTCTGACCGACCCCGTCTCAATGGACACAGGCGTTCGCAGAACACACTTTGGAATTTACTAAGTGTCCGTCAATTTAAGCGCTGGAACGCGGATGGCGTTTGCACGATGCGCAAAGCGCGAGAAAATACGAACGCATGCGAACGGAGGCAGATTAGTCTGGAGTCTCTCTGCGATTCGCGGTAAAAAATAAAAAAATAAAATACACACACATTCCGTTTGTGTGCCATCCCACTGATAGTGTAAAAGAAAAAAAAAAGACATGGCATAGTCAGTCAAACGGCCTCAAGCTTTCGCCGAACACACTTTGGAATGTACAAAGTGTCCTTCAATTTTTATTTATTTTATTCGCATCTTTCTCGATTTTTCGGTCACGGACAAGATGATTTTTCCCTCACTACCAACGACGCCGACACCGACGCCGACGCCGGAATTTCTGTGAAACGAGCTCTTTAATGATATCGCATTAAAACGCTTTACAACACATGTTAACGCGATTCCTTGAAGCCTGCGCAGGGTCAGTTCGCAACGTAGGTTCAAGCACCGGCGTAGCACAGTGGTAGAGAGCTGGGCTGGCACGCAGAGAGCCGGGTTCGATTGCCATTCTGGCACAGCTATTTTTAATTTATTTAGTTTTTTTTCTTATTTCGCGCGATAGTGGTTACGGACACCGGCGGCGGCAGCGGACAACTAGGGCGCAAAAACGGCCCTCATAACAGCTTTCGCTTTAATATAACAACCAGGCGTCACAAATTGTGAGTTGCACAACGAGTCTGTCGTTGAATGCTTCCAAGCCATTACAAAGGGCTCAGCCGTAATACTTCATCGTTATCAGCCACAGCGCAAACAAAGTGCATAATGCCTTACACATGTGTAGCGGGTAGCATGGTTCTCCGCAGAATGACGAAAAATGGCATTGTGAGGGCTTGCCTACTTCATGAAAGCTACGATGACTTATGGCGTACTGGGTATCTTGCATGTTTACTTCTATTAGTTGCTTCAAGAGAGTCTACAATGGGCTCTTGAAAGGCCGCTCTTCCAGCATTCGCTGTGGCTGTCCTGCGTGTACCGCGCAGGCCTGGCGTTTTTTATTCTGGTGGTCTAACGCTTTTTCTCGTTTTGCTAGGAGCAATGGGCACTGACTCAGTTTAATATTCTACACATATATTCCGGTTACGACTTAAGACATTGAATTCCAAGTTTGGTACTTTGTCTAGGTAATTTCCATGTAGTGGGTAAGTGCCATTGCGTGTGGAGAAGGAGAATGGAAGCCATTGAAGCGCAGGATTACAACGTCTCCGCTGAGAGGACGCCGGCCATCGCTTACTTGACTGCATACGAGTACCAGCCCACGAAATCTGGGACTGGGTCTCCGGTCGCACCGAATGTGCTGGCAGGGTCCTATGCCCTCCCCTCACCATTACCGGCAAACTATCCTCCGGAGGAACAGCTCGGCTATGTCGTGGATCCGACGTACGCGCAGACAGGCTGGCATGTTGTTCCCTACAAGGACGCCATCGGTCAGGTAGTTCCCCTTTGTGCAAGTTGTACAAAGCGGGTGTGCTTGTCTGTAAAATGTTGTTGACAAGTGTTGATGTTTGAGCGAGTTGGTTTGTCGCACAACTGGTGTAGCGCGTCACAGAAATGAAGGAACGGTTGAGCTGACCTAACGAAAGGACAGGGCATTAGCTGCAGCAACTTTTCGAATTATGTAAACCGAATAATGTAAACAAGGAATAATATGAATTTATGATGTCGACAGAGAATGCATTTGAGCGTATTCTGTTGTCCATATTTTAATGAGGAACTAGGTTGCTTTGACAAACCTTCTAGAAGGGAGTGACAGGTTCTTTAAAGGATTGTCTGCCGGTATGAAAGACTTATATTAGTCATCGCCACCCGAAAAGTTGTTGCACCTAACGTTCTGTCGTGTCGTTTCGTTAGGTCGACCGCTTATTCGTTTATGTGATGCGCTATACCAGTTCAGGTAAAGTGATGGCGCGTTTCAATACGGTGGGCGTTAATGTCACAAATCGGTTTTACTGGGCGTTTGTTCGCTGTATCCATCTGACAGTGTTAGAAGGGCACTCCAGTAAGAAATACCATGCATTCGCCGTCAGCGTTGCCTTCTGGCGATACTGTTTCGAAATGAAAAGTGACCACATGTGCTATAGTAGCAGTCCATTCAAGTGCTGAGGTGCCCTCAGACAGCATATCTCGCTTCTGACCTTGCATCTGAGACATTGCTGTCTGAAATTAAAACGTGCAATGAAATTAAATCAAATGAAAGTGATTCAGCAAGCTGCCCATTTAACATTCGTCAGTTGTCATTTCTAACATCTGTATATCCGCAGCTCGATTTCACCTCCCCTATATGGTCTCTCCCAATCATGAGTACGTAATCCGCATATCAGAAGCCATCCTGAATCGAACGAGTTCATCGATTTCCCGCAATTGTAACAAATAGTGAAGCATAACTCAAATAAAACATTAGCCTTCCCTTGACGCACTGAGTAGCCGACGTGGCGTAGCCCTCCTGTCCTCCTTCTGTAGACAAGTTCATCAAGAGAAGACACGAATCCTGCGGCTGGAACGTGCGTCTGGCACATCAACATATGCCCTGTGTAGACGACGCTTGGCCGTTTAGCTTCTTTTTTGTATGACTGTCGTTTCGTTCTGCAGTAAAATATGCACTCATATATATATATATATATATATATATATATATATATATATATATATATATATATATATATATATATATATATATATATATATATATATATATATATATATATGTATATATATATATATATATATATATATATATATATTTCGGTTTCGCCAGTGAATTTGCCTGAATTTCATTACGCCACAATATTTAATAGAGGCCGCTTTTTCGAAATCTCAAAGCTAAACTGGGTTCTTCGCATGAAGGACTTCAACTCTGCCATTGGACTTAACCACCTAACTCCTCTAATTAATAAGTTAATTAATTTAACTTTCTTAATTACTGTCCCAAACCATGTCCTCAAGCCATCTTAGATGCCTGCCGCTACAGAAAAAGCGATTGTCAAGACAGCGAGCAAATACCGCATTTTGCTGATTTAAAAAAAAAAATAGTGGACACATTTCTTGAAACACCCTGTATAGGTCATTCCATATCAAGTGTACCAGGTAAATTTTCGACCATCTCCGATCATGCTGAAAATAATTGTGCAGGTATATGTGAATGTGAGAAATACCTATTGAGGCGTTATATTTCGAAAAAAAAAATGTGTTGCCTAGAGGGCGCTCCGAAATTCGGGCACCTAAGTGAAAGTGTGTCTCGCTAAATAATTTATATAGTACTACTGGTCTGAGCAATTACTGCGAGACAATTTTTTCTTCAGTGTTAAGGCGCCGATATTTCATGACTATGACGGTTTATTCATTCTATCTTTATTTATTATTTTTGGGCCTTGGCGAAAAATTTGCAATATGCTGAATGTTTAGCGTATTTTATAAAAAGCACACATTTTTTCGCGATTAATATATTCACAATGTGGTTTCATGGGTTCCTATGTTAAATGATTAAAATACTTCGGGAGCGAATGAAGCACTAACATTGTTAAAATGTCGTGGCAAAGTTGGGGAAAATAACATTTTGACTCATATTGTGTTTATGATGTATCTTTCATAAGTTATAGTCGTAATTTTGTGTTATGCAATCCTATCACTGCCTAAATGTCATCTCTATTGTTTATTTCTGAGTTCTAGTAGTTCTAGTATTGTGTGTATTATGTACCACACGCATGTGATTATGCGGTGCAGTGAATGCTTGTATTGTGCTGGAGGCCTAGTCAGGTGACGTTTCTTGTAACGTCACCTTCTGCCACAAGCACCATGACAATCTTGCATTGTTGCACAAAAAATAAATAAAATAAATAAAATATTGCGGATTCATTTTCGCAATGGAGCGGTCCAAGTAAAAATATGAATTATATATTGTTGCATAGCATGCTTTGTTGATAAGGACATACAGAAAGTTTCAAAAGAGTAGTTTTTATTTTAAGGGAGAAAAAAAATTTCACTGCATAGCACGTCAGCGCAAGATTACAGCCGGGGGCTTTTCCGCAGCGAATAATGCATCTCATACAACTGCTTGTCACTTGTCTTAGTAATATTGTTGTATAGAACGTCAAATATGGGCAATAGTGCTAATTTTATGAAGCGGTAGCTTCCCCCTTGGACCATCAAAGGGCAGGTTCTGTACAACCGCTTCATAGTCCCAAGGGTCAGAATTATAATGTAGTCGGTTGCCTTAGAAACAGTATTAGGGCGTTGTGTTTGGCTTCTGATAATTAATGCACCTTGGCCTTAATAATAATTAACCACGTAATTAAGGTATGGTTTACTTAAGGTGTTTTTATGATGTTTCCGGTATAGGCCAACGCGTGATCGTTTACCACTGGTTTGCATGATGAAATGATGTATCCTAGGTGTACGCGTTAGAGATGATTCAATATCGGGCCCATGACACTTGAGTCGCCATTTCCAGAGGGATTTGAGCATTTTGATCCCCCCTAATTTCTTAATTGTCCGAAGGAGTTGAAAATGTTTTAATTAAAAGCCCGTCCAGTAATGGTGAGGGGCTTTTAACATTTTCAGCCCCCCTAAGATCATTAAGAAAAAGGTGGATGAAAATTCTGAATCGCAACCTGAAATGGCGAATTAAGTGTTATTTATAAGCACGATATCGAATCATCTCCAGCGTGTACACCTAGGATACATAATTTCCTCATGCAAAGTAGTGGTAAGCGATCACGTATCATCCTATGCCTGAAACATCATCGAAACAGCTTAGGCAAACTATACTGTAATTATATCATTAAATATTAAGACCATGTATATTAATTATCAGAAGCCAAACACAACGGCCCAGTACTGTATTGAAGGCCATCGACTGCATTATAATCCTGCCCCTTGGGACTATGAAACGGTTGAATATAAAGTGGCCTTTGATGGTCCAAGGGGGGAAGATACCATTTCATAAAATTAGCATATTGCTCTTTTAGGGGCGAAGCTCCTTAAGGCGTAGGCTTGTCCGGCGCCGTCCGTCGTAGCCAACGTGATAACGATGATGATGACGCTGATGACCATGAAGAATAAGCGCGTTCAAGACCACCTCTAGTTCCCATCGTGTGCACCGAGGAAGCAGAGCATCCCGCGGGCGGTGTGGCCATCTATGTCAAGCAGAACACTGTAGTACAATAAGGCCGTCAACCACCACTACAGTCACTAGAGTCATCGCCGAGAGCATAGAGGGGCAGCTTAGCAATCGCTAGGCAGGTGGTGTCTGTCGCCCAGGTTGACTCCATTCCTTGATCTTGCTTGGATGTGCTTGCGGGGGCTTAGTCCATCCCTCCTTCCCGCGTTCCACAACCCCTACAGCGCATGCGCGTCCCCTCCCCCCTCTCTCTCCTCTAGGAATCCTATACTGTACGGAGCGGCGCCCACATCCTACACCCCTCCAGAGCATGCGTGTTCCCCTCCACCTCTCTCTCCTCTCCAACGCTCACCCCCCTTTCTTTCCTCTAGCAATCCTCCACTGTACGGAGCGGCCCCGCGTCCTACACCCCTCCAGAGCATGAGCGTCCCCTCCTCCTCTCCAACGCTCACCCCCCTTTCTCTCCTCTACTGTACGGATTTAGGAGGTGAAACTCCCGTTAAAACGGGCGTCCGGAGGCGTCCAGATAATGTCACATAAAATGTAAAAATAACAAGCTCCGACGGAGGCATTTCAGTTCGCGGCGCCTTGCGGCGCGAAGCCGCAACCGCAGAAAGAAGAAAAGAAAACGCTACCGGCCGTGCGCCGCCGAGCGCGCGCCCGCGTTCTCTTTAGCAGCGTTTGTGAGGACAGAACAGCGGTGCTTGCTGCAGCGGGCACAATTTTTTTGTGTGTGTGTCGATTGCCTTCTCAGAAACAGCTCGATGTAACAGCTGAGGTCAGCGTCTGCTAGAGCGCTGTGATAGCGCTTTTCGCACGGTATGCTCTTAGGCGCTTGCTTGCTTAAGATGGGACGCAGGTGTTTTTATTGCGATAGCAATTATATGGACACTCTCGGCTGGTTTTCGCCGTCGGCGTCGGCGTTGGCGTCGGCGTCATGCCCCGTATATATATATATATATATATATATATATATATATATATATATATATATATATATATATATATATATATATATATATATATATATATATATATATATATATATGTATATATATATATATGAGTCTATATATTTATAAAAAGTCACAGTTTCACCGCAAGGGTGAAGCAATGAATGCGATAGCAAAAAATTGTAATGTTATACGAAGTGAGGCTGGCAGCTAACTCTTTTTGGATCCGATCTCACGCAACTCTAGAAAACGCTTGTTTAAGAGAATTCTCTTCGCGTTGAGAGCGCAGCACGTAGAAGGGTACACCGGCCCCCCGCTGTCGGCCGCAGAGAAGGGGAGATAACGCGCGCGCCCGCGCCCGCGCTCGTAAAATCGAACGTCGCCCCACCCCCGCCCGCTGTCGGCCGCCGAGAAGGGGAGATAACGCGCGCGCCCCCGCTCGTAAAATCGAAGGTCGCTCGAGGGACCCCCCCCCCTCGCGTCTTTTCACGCTCACGAACGACGGGCGGGGCCGGTTATATATATACATATACATATACGGCAAATGACGCCGACGCGGACGCCGACGCCGACGGCGAAAACCAGCCGCGAGTGTCCATATAATTGCTATCGCAATAAAACCTCAAAGAAAATTAATTCAGCAAAATGTTTCCGACGTGCGGCATAGAACCAGGGACCTCTCGCTCTGCAGCGCGCGGCGCTCACCACTCAGCCACGAAGGCGAACGTCCTTCAACGTTCAAACGGCGAGCTATTCATATACAGCGAGTTTTCAGCGTGTTTTCAGCATTACCAGCGAGATGGCGCAGAGGGTGCGCTCCGCGGGGCTTTAGGTCGCCCCCCCCCCCCCCCCCACTTGTCGCGACGCGCGCTCTCAGGCGCTCCTCTCCGGGCGTGAACTTTGCTCGGTGGGGGGGCATGGGGGGTAGACGCCTCTGCGCACGCGCTTATCTCGCGGTCGGGAGAATAGTACGCCTTGGCCTTTTGCCGGAACGACTGCATTGTTGTTGTTACCGATCGCACGAAGGTCACTTCGCTCGCTGCAGCCCCCCCCCCCCCCGTTCGCGAAAAGAGCACGCTTTTCAAACACAGCGAAGTAAGAACTGTGACACTTGTTAGTTCGCGCTCGTCTGTACCTGTGAATACGTTGAGTGCGTCGTTTTTGTTTGAGCAGCGCGTTAAGTGTCGAGCTGTGAATGTTTTTAGTTCGCTCTCGTCCTGTGCGTGTTCTTTTCGTGCGTCATGTGTGCGTGAGAAGTGCGCTGCACTTTTCAACCTGCTTGACATTCCAATTTGTTGCTATCGCATTCATTGCTTCGCCTTGTGGCGAATCTGTGACTTTTTTTGAAACATTCAACAGCGGACGCAAGTCTTGTAGAGAAAAGGCGGAGCAAGAAACGGAACGCGGCCGAACGCGCTACGCGTCCACGCTCCGTGACGGCGGCGGAACGCGTGCAACGCGCGCGACCGGTTCCCTCGAAAACCGAAACGGCGGCAATTCCCTTTTCTGGCGCCAGACGCCGCCAGCATGAAGTGGCTCTCCGGCAATGTGACGTTATCTGGTCGCCTCAAGGAGCGGAGTTGCACCCATTGATCTCCACTAGGAGGAGCTGGATGGCGCATCGAGCGCGCGCGGGTGAAGCCACCGGAAGCCGCCGTTGGTGTCCCGGAAGCGAGCGCGCGACCACTCGTTTGCTGTTGGCGGACCAGCGTTTCTTTTCTTCATTTTGAAACAATGCCTCCCTGTAGCGCTGTAAGTTGCTCAAGCTGACTAGGAAGGTCTCCAAGGAAGACGTTTCACGAGTGGGCACCCGGATATCGCCTCAAGTTTTGCTCGTTTTACTAAGAAGTAAGCCATGATGTATGATCAGTTGGTAGTGGGAATCGCCTGCATTTTTGTGAGCTCCCCGTAAAAAACGAACTTGAAGGGCAGGCTGAGCGTAATTCCTTGTTGTCACCATACGTTGGCAATATAGTTGATTACATTGCGGGCTTTGTGTGTCTGAATCTGCGGTGGCGAATCCCCTAAAAGTAACTCTAGGACGCTGGCGCGCGGGCACACTGACACCCGGTATGGGCCGAAATTGGGCTTTTAAATTGCTTTTGAAAATCTCGTTCATTGCCAGATCATAATTCTAACTGAAACACAAACACTGCAACCAAAAAAAAAAAAAAGAGCCTCAAAAAAAAGTTTGATTGGGTGGGGCTCGCACCCACTCCCTTCGTCGTACATTAAATTACGAAGCCGACACGCTACCACTACGCCACGCTTTCAAGGCGGCACCGGTGATTTTTAGCTTGTACCATAGTATGGTGGCTGTGGCCTATCTTTTCATCAGCTCGTTCAGAAATGAAGATTTCAGTCTCTCTGTGCACGCGACAATATAAACGAAGATAGATAGTTCGTTTGTTATGTGTTGCCCAGGATCAGAACGTCTATTTGGCACGTTTTGTCGCAAAACATGTCAGCGTTACGGCAGAAGTGAGCGGCATTCGTCCCGATTCGCCACGCGGTTAGCCATATCTACGTCGAAAACATCGTACAACACTTCAGTTGGAACGTTGTAGAATAAACATAGTCTGGAGGTATCGCTGTCGTGTCCGTCGTCCTCTGTCGGGATGCCGAGGCCTCACGTTGTGCCCGGTCGCACGTCGTCACAGCGCAAACAAAAGTCGGTCAGATTTCGCCAAGTAAAACCGTGGTGGTAGAGACGCCACCACCTTCAATAAAAAAAAGAGAGTAATGCTGCAGCAATTCCTAGGGGCACCCAGGCGCCTGGGCTTCCAGATAGGTACAACGACTCTCATTTCTTGAGTCAACTATGACCGCCAGCTCTCAGGACACCTCTAAAGCTACAACCAGAGCTGCATAGGGATTAAGGACATGCTAGCTGCCGAGTCCAACCAATTCATGCTTCGCGTGAAATTCATAATTGTATCACATATCAAGATTAGGGTTCATCACAATGCAAAGACATCGAGTAGCCAAGTTACAAAACTACTGGATCAGACATCCGTAAGCATTTAGCGAAACTGATCATTTTGAGTCATCAGTAAAAAAAAATGCGTGGATATCGACGTCACTCTACCAAATAAACAAACGAGCTGTTCTGTTGTGCAGCTATTCCGGTTTCTTGAGCACGTCTGGCATCATCGGATCGACTCACTTCTACGCACATCACGATGAGCAGTCACAAAACCACGACGTCAAGAGTAAATGTCTATGGAATAAAGGCGCACTTCGATGAAGACGTTAGGCTTATGTGAACATATTTTCATCTTAAAAAGTTCATTAACCCTACATTTGTTTGCATCGATGGCCATAGGCGTGCGCACGAGGGGGGCACAGGGGGCGGCCGCCCCCACCCCTAGTCACCTAAGAGAGGGGGGGCGCGAACTCTGCCCCATACATTGACTTAATAGGGAGGGGGGGGGGGGCGCTGCGATGAACCTTCGCCCCCCCTGCCCCCCCCTGAAGGGGAACCCTGCGCACGCCTATGTCGATGGCTGCCGCATGCTCCCTTGCCTTGCAATTGACCGCGAAAAACGTGATATTTCGAAAACGCCAAGGAATACGATCACAAACGCAGCTCAGCGCGCATGAAAAGCGCAGCAGACGGCCGCTTCCGGGACAGACGAGGGAACTTCCGGTGGCTTCACAAGCTCGCGCCTCGGGTAGTAGCGATGCGCCGTCCAGCCTTTATATGGAGATCAGTGGTTGCACCTGTTTCTTCCTCCGTGTGTACGGAGCGGCGCCCGCGTCCCCCTCTCTCTCTCCTCTCCAACGCTCACCCCCCTTTCTCTGCTCTAGGAATCCTCTACTCTACGGAGCGGCGTCCGCGTTCCACATCCCCACAGCGCATGCACGTCCTCTCCTCCTCTCTCTCCTCTCCTACGCTCATCCCCTCTCTCCCCTCTAGGAATCCTCTACGGAGCCATATAAGAACCCCTATCCCTCCACTTCACCGACCATAAAGCCGTTATAATGAAGGGGGACAGGAAACCACGTCTAGCTACTATTTACGAATAAATAAAATTTCTTGTATATATACACACACTGTTTGTGACGCCTTTGATGATGTACTGGACGGAAATTCTCGGAAGATTCACGGTTTACCGATGAATCTCCGGAGCTTCGCCCACTCATCATCATTCACTCCGTGGACACGCTGTGATTTTTTTGACGTTCTATTCAGCAGTATTACCAAAAGAAGTTACAAGCTATTGTATGTCTTGCATTATTTGCTGCCGAAAACCCCCCGCTGGAATCTTGCGCTGACGTGCTATGCAGTGAATGCGACGCAAAGGCAAACTTCCTACTGCCTTGTAGTTCAGTTGGAAAATTTTTTGCTCCCCTAAAACAAAAACTACTCTTTTGAAACTCTCTGTATGTCTTACGAACAAAGCATACGGTGCTACAATCTAAGCCATATTTTTACTTGGACCGCTACATTGAGAAAATGAAGCCGCAATATGAGTCAAAATGCTATTTTTCCAAATTTGTCACAATATTGTGGCAACGTTCTTGCTTCATACGCTCCCAAAGTATTTTTATAATTTATTATAGGAACCCATAAAACCCACAATGTGAATATATTACTCGCGAAAAAATCTGTGCGTTTTATAAAATACGATAAACATGTAGCATATTGCAATTTTCGCCCAGGTAAACAATAAAAAAATTAAGACAAAAATGAATAAAGTATCATACTCATGAAAGATCAGCGCCTTAAGATTGAAGAAAAAATTCTTTCGATGTAATTGCTCTGACCAGTAATACTATGTAAATTATTTAGAGCGACACAGTTTCACTTAGGTGCCCAGAGTTCGAAGCGCCCTGAGGCGAAAAATAACGCCTTAATAACTACTTCTCATATTCACATATACCTGCACAATTTTTTTCAGCACGATCGGAGATGGTCAAAAATTGACCAGATACGCTTGATATGCATGACATGTGTGTATATATATATATATATATATATATATATATATGAGAACTAACAGACAAAGATGCCAAGGAAAGTATAGGGGAAGCTATTAGATGTAATTGTAATGTAAATGTCAAGAAATGAAAGTGGACGAAAAGATAACTTGCCACCGGCAGGATCTGAACCTGCGACCGTCGAATAACGCGTCCGATGCTCTACCACTGAGCTACGGTGGCGGTCATCTCCCCGTCCACTTTATGGGGTATATATGTGTACTTAAACGTGGGAGCGTCAGTCAGCGCCGCCTGTTGCCATTACGGCGAGTGTGGAACACTCTTCCATGGCCTCCGAGATGGCGGGCGCGCGGCGGGTTTTTCTCCGGCCGTCCCAATCGCACGGAGAGAGCGTATTTCCCGAGGTGGGCGTGGCCCGCTCTTTTCTCCGCACCGCGGCGCGCTTACTTGGGATGGGAAAAGCTGCCGCGCTGTTGGCGCAGCTTGCATGTGGCGAGGAAAAAAATGGTTTTGCGCTTTTATTAACCTCGCGCTGATTTGGAAATGTCTGGTCAAGGTGTACGAGAGGCCAAGTAAATGCCGGGGCCTATCGATTCTCAAATGGGCTTATTTGCGCCGCCTTTATTAGAGCACTTAGAAAAGCGATGCCTCTGCAAGAGATCCGCATGTGCTAGAAACTTACTATACTTCGAAATTTGCGGGCTGTATAGTATGGGAGCGCTAGCGAAGGAGAAGAAAAAAAACGATGATGAGGCTGGACGTGATGACGCCCGGGGCTCGCGCTCACCCTGCCGCTAAAGACTGATCAGTCGTTGCCGGGCCTTCGTAAATTAAACGCGTTTTTCTTGTCGCCTACGTGTTCTCTGAGGGCTTCGGTCGACCACTGGCCCCGAACCCACAATAGATATGTTGATAATGTTGTAAGCTAGATTTAAGGCCTGCGACGGAAGCAGTCCGTTTGGAAGCTCAGTATCGCAAAAAGCAGGTATCGGTGCTTGCTTCCTTTGTGCATTTTTTTCCTTCGGTGTAACAACATATAGCGAAATGAAAACACACATACAGCAGCACTCAAATTTTCCGTTGGGAACACTTTGTTTATATTTCCTTTATTAACAACTTGCAGGCACTTCCTTCTATACGGAATGCTTTACAGGCGCCGCAGCATGAGCGCGTTACAAAGAAATAAGGTCGCGCGCACGCTGGAGGGGAACGCTAACTGAGCCGACCAAACTCGACACGCGGCATCAGCAATCGTCATGCTCTCTCCTCGCGATGTCGCCGGCGCCATCAAGTCTGGCGCGAAAGCCGCGCTTGCATAGCGCACAATGCTTCGCACTCGCCCACGAGGCTTCCCCAGTTTCCCTTTCCAACTACCTCCCGTCGCGCCGCAGCAGACAGGGAGGAGGTTGCAGGCGGTCGCCACACGTCTAGACCGTGGTCTAGACTGAAAGTCGCCGGTTCTGCGACGACCACGGACTGTTTACAGGCGCGTTTTGTTCATTTATGACCGATTGATTGATTTGGATACAGTCGAGAGCACAGTAAATGAACACGATACTGATATTGCCATTGCACTACCAAAACGTAAGCAAAATCCGGATGACGAAAAAGGAGGCGATGACAACTCAGGCACTTTCACTGTGAACGACGTGTGGGGTAAATGTAGGTCGGCTAATCGAAGCCTTCAATAATATTCCGGCAAAATTACTTATCATCTTAATTCAGTGACATCACCAGGGCACTCAGTAATCTAGAGCGTAACCGTGCTTCGGTTGACCAACTCATAAATATCCGTACGCGATCAAATAGTAAAACGATGTGTCACGATAGGAGGGCAATATGATTCAACGACGAAAATTAGCCCAGTTTTCACCCATACACGTCTCCAGAAAGGAAGAATGCTAGAACGCCTCTGTATATTTCTCAAATCAAGGTACTTCGCGCCGAGACAAAACGGACCGTAATGAAAAAAAAAGTAACACTACCACAGACGAATTGGTACCTCCTTACAATAATTCATATCAGGAAAATTCAGCAGTTGCCGTGCTTTTCTCCGTAAATTGGACCACAATAAATGCAATAACAGAAAAAAAATACTTGTCTTCAGTGCATCCAGAAGATCCTGGCGGCAATGCTTGCTCGTACGCAGAAAGAAAAAAAAAACATGCGCATGCTGTAATCCCGCGCGCTCTGCTTTCTTCCGCGGTCTCCGCTGCCGCCGGAATCCCAAGTGAATGCGCCATCTCGCGGTAGCCGGGCGCGCGACGCGATGTACGTTTTTTTGCTGGGGAGCGCGGCGATTGGGACGGCCGGAGAGAAACCCGCGGCGCGCCCGCCATCTCGGAGGCCATGACTCTTCTTTGCCTGTAGGCGTCACGTAGTACGTGATCTTATTACGAGAGGGCAGCTGACTAGTAATCCCTCGCATACCACCTGAAGCCATCAAGTCTGCCAGAACGAGACCCTCGTTATGAATCAAAGAAGGAATTGTAAACTTAAGGGCTCGTTTGCTTTGTTAAACATAGTATTAATGAGAACTAACAGACAAAGATGCCAAGGAAAGTATAGGGGAAGCTATTAGAAGTAATTGTAATGTAAATGTGAAGAAATGAAAGTGGACGAAAAGATAACTTGCCACCGGCAGGATCCGAACCTGCGACCTTCGAATAACGCGCCCGATGCTCTACCACTGAGCTACGGTGGCGGTCATCTCCCCGTCCACTTTATGGGGTATATATGTGTACTTAAACGTGGGAGCGCCAGTCAGCGCCGCCTGTTGCCATTACGGCGAGTGTGGAACACTCTTTTTTGCCTGTAGGCGTCACGTAGTACGTGATCTTATTACGAGAGGGCAGCTGACTAGTAATCCCTCGCATACCACCTGAAGGCATCAAGTCTGCCAGAAAGAGACCCTCGTTATGAATGAAAGAAAGAATTGTAAACTTAAGGGCTCGTTTGCTTTGTTAAACATAGTATTAATGAGAACTAACAGACAAAGATGCCAAGGAAAGTATAGGGGAAGCTATTAGAAGTAATTGTAATGTAAATGTGAAGAAATGAAAGTGGACGAAAAGATAACTTGCCACCGGCAGGATCTGAACCTGCGACCTTCGAATAACGCGCCCGATGCTCTGCCACTGAGCTACGGTGGCGGTCATCTCCCCGTCCACTTTATGGGGGTATATATGTGTACTTAAACGTGGGAGCGTCAGTCAGCGCCGCCTGTTGCCATTACGGCGAGTGTGGAACACTCTTTCTTGCCTGTAGGCGTCACGTAGTACGTGATCTTATTACGAGAGGGCAGCTGACTAGTAATCCCTCGCATACCACCTGAAGGCATCAAGTCTGCCAGAACGAGACCCTCGTTATGAATGAAAGAAAGAATTGTAAACTTAAGGGCTCGTTTGCTTTGTTAAACATAGTATTAATGAGAACTAACAGACAAAGATGCCAAGGAAAGTATAGGGGAAGCTATTAGAAGTAATTGTAATGTAAATGTGAAGAAATGAAAGTGGACGAAAAGATAACTTGCCACCGGCAGGATCCGAACCTGCGACCTTCGAATAACGCGTCCGATGCTCTACCACTGAGCTATGGTGGCGGTCATCTCCCCGTCCACTTTATGGGGTATATATATGTACTTAAACGTGGGAGCGTTTATATATATATATATATATATATATATATATATATATATATATATATATATATATATATATATATATATATATATATATATATATATATGTTGTGGGAATCGAGCGCGACCTCCCCCCTGGGCGCCTCGTTCCCCAGCTAGCGCGGGTGCTGGCCCCGTGTTCCTCGTGCGCCGGGAACCGCCGTTAATCGGCAAGATGGCCACCGTGGCTTCGCCGCCAGGCCTTTTTGTCTGGTGCAAGCCATGCGTCGGTCTTCCCTGCACAGAGACACGTTGTCCGAACTTGCCCGGACAATGCCTTCCCCTCGCATCACGCTAGCGCACGTGACGCTGCTTCGCCGATCTTCATTGGCCGCCCGTGACAGCCCCTTCTCCCCTGAGCTTGCTCCCGCCCGGCGCTCGCCAGTCTAGGTGGTGTTGCGCTCGCTCGCTGTGGTCGATGCTCGCACGCCTGCAACGTAGAAGTCAAGCTCTGCCTTTGCGGGCGACTTCTCGTTCGCGCGCTTCGGTGGTTGGCCCTTTGTGTGGTAGCCGTGGCGCCGCAGGCTGGTGTACTCGATCGGTGTTGCGGACGGAGTTACCCTAACGGCCCGCTTTTCCGTAATTGTCGCACTGTGCTGTATCTTGGGTTAATAAACCCGTGTTTGTTGACGACCTGCCTCGAGTGCCATCTCTGCGCCGTGTCGGTTAGTCGACGAACCCGGCCGTAGCGTCTTTGTGCGCGACGGCAGTGGAGAACGTCGCATCCCTTCCCGGTCGCTTCGTAGGGTAAGCTTGTGTAGCAAACCTATCTCCACATAACTGGCGCCCAACTTGGTTTCGGCATGGCTTCAGAGCAGACCCTCGAGGCGCTCGTTCCTGCTCGATCCCTTGGCGACGGACTTTGTCTCCTTCGATGCGGACGAAGCCGACAGCATGAGGGAGGCCTGCCATAGCGGCTCTCGGTTTTCGGCTACCGGGAGAGATCCCGCCTTTGGGGCCTCCTTTGGTGATAACCGCTCGAATGTGGACAATAGTCCTAGCCTTGCCAGTTTCGGGTTTTCTCAGCTGTACGAGACACACGCGGAGCACGTGCTTTCGGGCCCCTCCGTCGCGTCGTCTCCGCTCGCTGGCCTTTCTTTGTTAGCAGCGCAGCTGGAGTGACCAAACGCCCCACCGGAGCGTCCCCACTCAGGCCAGATGGTACTGGCGTTCACTGCTCGCTGGCACTTGTTTGTCACGAGCGCAAAGGGTTGACATTGTCACCGTCACCGCGTTTGCATGGCCTCCGAGATTGTGCGCCGGCGCGCGACCTCGGAGGCCATGCATGAAGCAACAATCGAATCCGAAAGGAAAAAATTAGCACGCAATTAGTACGTTGTTGAAAGTAGCACAGATAGATGTCATTTCAATATGCCCCATTTGCCTCATTAACACTTTGATAATTAAGTGAGTATTTTCGGAGTTACGAATTTAATTATGACTAATTAATTAATTCACATTAACGAAAAAAAATAGTAGCGGCTAGTGCAGTATACTGGGAATAATATGCACAAGGCCTGCTTCGCGTAACGCCGTCCCGCTTTTTTTAAATCATGCTGCGTGATAAGTGGGACACCCTGTATATTACAAGTGAGGTTTTACAACCTCACTTGTAAAAAAGCTGGCGATTGTCCAGTGTTCACCTTGTCCCGGTTCAATTTGTGTGCTATGTGGTTTCTACAGCACGTGCAATTACCAACACGCCCAAACTTGCTCCCTTCTCACTTTAGACGCGACGACAATTTTATAATGATGGAAGCTTCACTCGTATCTATGGGAACACTGACGCGTTCAACTTCTCGACCCTACTGGCGTTACAAAGCTAGTGAAGTACTGATCAGCTTGTGGTATACCATGAGCTCCTGGTCTATTAAATTGGCTTCCTAACGCCACCGCCGCGCAATACAGACAAGATAAATTCAGGCAACTCGTGAACCAGCACTTTTCGACATAACCGTTTGTATCGAGCGTCTTATAAGAGCGTCTGCACACAGCGGTGGACACAAGAAGACTGGTTTATTGATTACAAAAGGAACGCTTGCGTACAGCGTTGTCAGGCGTTGCTCTCTTGATTGCGCACAGTGTTGTCCTGCCTGTTGACTGCCCGTTGCACCATTCTTTTTGATAGACCATGAGCAGTTTTTCTTTTTTTCTGGATATTCTTAGCATTGTTTTCCCATTTTTCTTAATTTTAGTACTACTTCTGTAGCATATTTTTGTAGCTTAGGTGTTCTTGTTTGATTATCTGGTCGAGCTATGTGTGTTTTTCGCTATCTTTTTTTTTTTGTGCGTATGCGATGCACTCGTTATGCTATTCTCATGGTGTGACGCCTAGTGTGATTCTACGCTTCTGCCACGTAATAGTACATCTTTTAGCGTGTCTCTTAGCTCGACATGAGAGCTGTATAGCGTGTTTTTGCGAAGCAGATGAAAGCTATGGCGTGGCTCTATGGTAGCTTACCTTGCGGCCACGCAACATTCCTGTGTTGGAATCCGGCTTGATCTGCGATTTTCCCTCTTATCGGCGTTTGTTGCTCACTGAGAACTTTGACTTTTTTCTCACAACTAAGGCCGCTGACACCTTCACGGAATTTTCTGTGAAGCGGACTCTTTAACGCTATTGTGTTAGAAACACAATACCTGCCTTTGGAATGACAGGAGCTGAATTTTTTGACGGTGCGGCTGAGCATAAGAGTGACAAATGTACGTTTTATTGCGATATCAATTATATACACATGCTCGGCGGGTTTTGCAGTCAATTTTCGTATAAACTCTAAACTGATACATCACCCCGCGCATCGTATGTGCAATCCGCGAGAAGCTCGCGAGAGCTGCAGACGAACGCGGCTGAAGCAAATATGAAACGGCCCGGCCAGCTCCGTCGTACGGAGGACGGGTGCGAAAACATCAGACCGTGTGCGAAGACTGCCATAGATTGCTCCTCAAGCAGAGCGGTAACGCCCAGCCCGTCTTTCGTAAGGAGCATGAGGGGACACCAGGGGAAGAGGGGGGGGGGGGCTGCGTTGCTCGAAGGACGCAATAGATATATCAGCAGTTATCAGGAGACGGCTCGCAAACTTGCTGTGCTCTGAACGCATACTTCGCGTTAAGATGACTCAACACGAAAACCGCTTCGGGCCCTGGAGCGATCGCATTGGCCTAAACCAGCGTTTCGTTGAGTTGCGCGAGGTGGGATCCAATTGAGTTAGTTGCTAGCCTTACTTCGTATAACATTACAATTGTGGCTATCGCATTCAATGCATCGCCATTAAGCGAAAACAAGTTTTTACATGGCACTCCCACCGTAATATCAATGAAGGCGTGCTTATTCTGGGAAACACCGAGTGCTTTCGAACAACTAATGTCGCGTGGTGTCCACCTCCTTGCGGTGAGCTTATGGACTTTATTATTAGAACGAGTGCCGGGATCTGTTGTGTAGCCTATTCGTCTGTCTTTCCAGGAACTTGCAAATGGGTCTTTTCTCATAAAACCCGCCGAGAGCGCCGCAAGTGGGCCGAGGGATCTGTGGATTAGTGACCCTTCCGCAGCGGAAGGGCGCGCTTCACCGTCTGCGGCGTCCCCTATTGGAACGGCGGACGGGCCTCACGGCTCATCCAAGCGGTGCGGCGGTTCGACAACTGTGACCTGCTTCCAGCTATTGGCCGCTTACGTGATGTTTGTGCTTGCGGGTATCTTCGTGCTTTTCCTACTTCTTGCAAGCCGCTTTTGGCCTCCACGTCAAGGCATCACCACCACCACGGTTCGGATCGAGACCTTCAGAAACGAATTCGGATACATCAATCCCTCGGCTA